>JBBMKA010073564.1:0-15387 GCA_037833695.1 Sechiopsis laciniata | reverse complement strand
ATGGTTTAGGGTTTATTATTATTATTATTATTATCAAAATGCACTTTGTTGATGATAAATATTTGTCAACAATGAAAGATGTATGATTAAAATGAAAAATCGTGTTTGACTATTTTATAATTTTCATGAATTCTTTGTTGATTAAGTTAACGCATTGATAATCATTTTAAAAGTCATATATTGTTAATTGATGACAACAAAATAATGTCATAAAATAGAAATTAATGCACTTATTAAGAAATATCATTTAAAGAAAATAAATATTGTACGCCGTAATTATTAAAGAAAAGTATCGTCTAAAACATTTGCAATGCTTTTTTTTTTCAATAATTATATTCCAATTTTGTAGTAATGTACTTACTGCGGCCTCTTGGAATGTACCAAATGTAATTTCTTTAAATCATATATATTACCTTCATAACTTTTGTAACTTTTTCCTTGTATGTATCTTATATACTTGATCATTTGAATAAAATTGTATTATCTTCAAATAAAAAAAGTATAGATTAATGACAAAAAGACACTCATGAGTTCGAATTTTACCCTCTCAAATGTTGTTGTAGAACTTGATTCACCTTTCATTGCAATGTTTTTGTACGGTTTAAACTTGGGTCTCTTACTCTTACAATAGTCAAGCTTAAATTGACCATGGTTAGTCTATCGTTTATTTTGTATATTGAAAGAGCTAGTCCTTATATATAACCAAATTTCCATCTTCTCCATAATGTGTTCGATTTCATCATTGTAATCAGTTAGGAATCTTGCTTGGAACTAATCAATAAACATTTTCTTTTTGTTTGATCAGTTGAGGTAGATCATTTGGTTGAACAAGTTAACTTTAATGTTGTATCCTTCTTCCCTCATTCTTCTTGCTCTATTTTCTAATCGATCTTCTTCACGCATTATTTTGGGTTCACAAGCGTCTGTTGTCATTTTGACTATAACAATGACTACAAAAATTGGTATTAAACCCTTGGAGAGAAGAATGATAAAGAGAATATCAGTTTGGAACTTCTTCGTTGACTCTACCCAAATTTACTTCGAATCAAGAATCGCATGTAGGAACTAAATTCGAATAGAAAACAATAAAACACAAATTTCTTTATAACACTTTATTTTATTGCTTTCTAAAACTCTTCGCCTTCCCCTTACTTCAGCAAGCTTGTTTGCTTCCTCAACAACGAGGTTTTCCGACTTTTCGACTGTATCTTTTCTGTTTTCCTCATCACAGCTATCCTCTGAAACTTGTTTTGGCGAAACGTTCATAGCACAATCAGCGAGATATTTTTTTGTTTCCTCATCAGTATTTTCCTCAATGATCGAAATTACTTTTATTTGTTCCTTGCCTTCTCGTTTCGCTCCTTCAGTGTCCGATGGCAATTGACTGACTGGCCTCTGCCTCAATTCTATCGCTTGTTGGCCCAATTGTGTTTCGAGGTTCCTCAGGGCCACCTGCTGATTTTGAATAATTTGTTGTTGGTTTTGTGAGGTCAGTTTACTCTCTGCTATGTGATCCTTTAACAGATTTTCTAGCGAAATATTAGGAGCTTGGGCCGATTGTTGTAAATAATTTCGCTGGTTTGAGAATGAGTTCCATCCCTGACCATGTTGGCTAGTTGCTCCGCCGAAACCTGGGGGGTTTCCTGGATATCTTTGCTGAGGAACTTGGTTATTAGAATTGCTGCTATTTGCATTGTTTAACCAGACAAAATTTGGACGGTTCTGCCATCCTGCTATGTGTTCGAGTAAGGATTTTTTTGTCGGTTCGCCTGAGCGAAATATATTGCTGTTGGGTTCAACGGGCATTCTTCATACATATGAGCTTCGCCGCTGAGGCTACAGGGATCTATCGCGATATTCGCTAGATTAACGCTTTGTACACGAGCATTGGTGGTGTTCGAGTTCTGCATATTCAATAACATGGATCTCATCTTAGCAACCTGTTGTTTTAACAGAAAATCACTAACAGATTCGTCCTTAATTCCTGCCCTTGGGTCGGTACGTACATCATCTTTCTATTGACTTGTGTTGAGCGCAATTCTTTCAACTATTTCCACCGCTTAGTTGTATGTTTTAGAGAGAAGGGCCCCTGTTGCTGATGCATCCAGCACCATTTTTGCGGCTTCGCTTAATCCTCCATAAAAGTATTCGAATTGAACACAGCATAGGAGTCCGTTATGTAGGCATTTTTGCTGGATCATTTTGAAATGATCCCATGCTTCGACGATAGACTCACCTGCGCCCTGTCGAAACTGAACGATCTCATCTCGCAGCTGCATCATTTTTTTGGGCAGGAAGTATATCAACAGAAACCTCTTTGCCAATTCTTCCCATGAAATTTCGTGCAAATTTTCTACTATATCGAACCATTCTTCGCCCTTCCTTGCAATGAATGCGGGAACAGGCTTAACCTCAGATTATCGCGAGTCATGTCTAGAATAATGAACGAGTCGCAAACACCCATAAATTCTCTGAGATGGTTATGAGGGTCTTCCGTTGCGAAACCATGAAACTGAGCCTTTTGTTGAAGTAGGGTGTTCATCATGGGTTTAAATTCGAACGCCCTTACTCCATTGTCAGTTCTAACTCCTCTTCGCATGAACTCTGCGACATTTGGTGTGGCGTAGGCTCTCACTATGCCGTCTCTATCATCTGCCATCATGATAGCATTAGCGATGAACTGATCTGAGTGCTGATAATTCAGTGCTCGACTTGCTTCTGCATTCCCTTCGTTCACGGTAGGTATTGTTGGGTTCGCATTAGCCATTCTGTTAGGACGATTTCTCCTCTTGTTTCTTCTTCTTCTGAGTAAGCTACGCTCTGGTTCGGGGTCGAAGGGTTCCGCTAACTCTCGCCTTCGCATAAACTGTATGCAAAGTCACCTGAAATGAGTACACAGATTAGTTTTCTCTTTATCGTACTACTCTTGGACTACTCTGCAAATACAAAAACACTTTTTAACAAAAATCTCCGGCAACGGCGCCAAAAACTTGTTTGCTAAATCACCCACCACAAAATATTAAAGAAATAAAAATGACGTGGAATGGTGCTGTGGAGGCAAGTATTTCGTTGTGGCAAATTAATGCTTAATCCAGCGACGTGTGTACAGTAATTTAGGCGAATGTGCAAGTATACACAATCGTGCAGCAAGTTTTAATTAGAATCCCAAGTCATTTTCCACAGGGATTTTTGTGTGTTTTCGCAAATGTTTTCATGTGAGAGTTTATGGTAATTAGGTTAGGTTTTATGGAAGCAATTGAAATGAGTAATTAGCAATTAGGATTAAATATCGAAAGGGTTGAATTTTCAGGGCTTCGCTTAGGCGGAGCGACTAGCGAAATGCAAGCACTAACAGCGAGCCCTTGAGTTCTCTCGAACTTCAGTACTTGGCTCTCTCGAGCTCTTCAGCAACTACGCAACTGTTAGCACTAAGCGACCCTTATCTTTAAATGTTCGCTCTTAAAGCCCTACAAGCTAGTTCGCTCTGTTTTAATTCTCTTGACTTAGCACAGAGTTCATACAAAAAGTTGTTCACACGTTGTAAGTTAAGTAAATGCAGCATGCAAGACAGATCTGTTTCACTATTCCCTTTGCTTACGCGAAATCCTTACTTTCCCTCGACCTTCCGACAACAGATTTAGCTACTCATAACAACAAAATTCCTATTCGCATAAAAATAAAGGGTGAAGAACATGCTTAAGCGGAAATAAACTTGTATATAGTAGAGTAAAAACAATAAAAACCAAAATGCTTAAATACTGTATTGCGTAAAGATTTCGGCAAACACCGGGTATAAAGTTTCACTGAGCTAAAAAGAAAACTGAAACTACAACTAAGTTGCTCCAGGCAACGCTACTCCTTCGAGTGACTTCTGTCGGAAAAGAGAAAAGTTGGTCGGAAGCGCTGAAACTTAGAGAAAAATATCCGAGAGAAAAACAAAAGTCCCCCTTCAAATGGAGGGAACTCTCTCCTTATATAAGCCTCTTGAAGAGTCGCCGAAATCCTGCTGACATTTCGCTGACCTCGCCGATAATCAGCTGCAACCCTACTGACTATCTGCTGAAAATCCTCTCCGCAATTTGCTGGCTTTGCTGCCTATTTTCTAGATGTTGCAGAGTTGACTCTACGATGTCGGAGAGGAGTTTTGGGGTCACAGATCTTTACCACACGTCCTTAGGTTAAATATTATCTTGATCGGTCAGAACGAGGTTGTCGCAGCGGCGAACTTCAGTTGGTTTCTTCATGTGGTCCAGAGAGTTTGGTCTTGGCTACGGCGAAACGGTAATTTCCAACTGCTTTTGCTGAATGCTGAAGGAACCTGCGACAAGACACAAGCATCAAATTCATTTGACAACAAGCATATTTCGCTACATTTTTACTTCAACTTTAATCTTTCAGGCTTTTGTTCACTATTTCGCTTAACATTTTAAGAAAGTGTTATAGAGAAATTTGTGTTTTATTGTTTGTTATTCGAATTTAGATTCTACAAATTGGTATCAGAGCATATAGAGAACGTGACGAGTCAAATGTTGCTGTCACTATTGAGGAAGGTGAATTACGAGAATCGAAGCATCAAGATGAAAACGCTTCGTGGATCTCATGACGCATGGGAAGTGGCCGTCGAAAAAGGCTTTGTAGAACCAGAGGATACCACAGATTATACGGCGGCTCAAACCAAAGCATTGAAAGAGATGTGTTCAAAGGATAAAGCAACATTGTACATGTTGTTCTCTGCAGTTGACGAATCGGACTTTGAGAGGATTGCAACTGCAACTACTTCAAAAGAAGAGTGGGATACTTTAGAGAAAGTGTTCAAACGAGCCGACCGAGTAAAGTAAGTGCGTCTCCAGACTCTTCGAGGTGTGTTGGGAAGCATAAAGATGAAGGAGTCGAAAAGTGTATCTGACTACATCACGCATGTGTAGACGGTGGTGAATCAACTCAATCGCAATGTCAAAAATCTAACGAATGCGCGAGTTGTGGAAAATATTTTGAGATCGTTGACGGATAATTTTGAGAATGTGGTGTGCACGATAGAGGAGTCAAAGGATCTTGCGACGCTCACTGTTGATAAGCTTACTAGTTCTCTTGAGGTACACGAGCAACACAAGAACAAGAAGAAAGAGGAAATGCTAGAACAAGCGCTTCAAACCAAGGCGTCAATTGAAGATGAAGAGGCACTTTATTCTAAACAATTTCAAGGTACAGGTTGTAGTCGTGGAGATTGTGGACATGGTCGCAGTAGTCAAAGTGATAGTTATGATGCGGAGAAGGGATATATGAGTCAAGTGAATTGGCGTGAAAGAGGATGCAGTCCAGGAAGAGGCGATAGATCGAATCAGTCAAATATTGAATGCTACAAGTATCACAAGTATGGTCACTATCGGAGTGATTATTATTTCGACAAATACTACAATTGCATTGAAGAAAGGCATTTTTCGAGAGATTGGCGTACGGATTAAAGGATTGAAGAAATAAGTAACTTAGCGTTAGAAAACAATGCGAATGAAGGTGTTCTTTTGATAGTTCATAAAGAAGGAAGCGACAATAATGATACTGTGTGGTATCTCGACTTAGGGGCAAGCAACCATATGTACAGACATGAGCATCTATTCAAAGAGATGCATAAAATTAAAGATGGTAATGTTTCTTTTGGCGATGCGTCAAAAGTAAAGGTAAAAGGCAAAGGTACGATTGCTTTTGTGTAGAAGGATGGCTTGCCAGGGTCAATCCAAGATGTTTATTATGTACCAGATCTAAAAACAAATATTTTAGTTTTGGGTCATCTCACAGAGAATGATTATTCTATATTTTTGAAAGACCAGTTGTTGCATTTGAGGGACAAGAAAGAGCGTTTAATAGCCTGAGTAGAGATGGGAAGAAATCGCATGTATAGACTAAATTTGAAAAGTGTGCGAGAAAGATGTTTACGAGTCGATGTAGAAGATAAAGCAACATTGTGGCATCTTCGTTTTGGTCATCTACATCATGGTGGACTAAAAGAGTTAGCGAAGAAGAATATGGTGCACGGGCTACCAGTGATGGACTATGATGGAAAGTTTTGTGAAGAATTCGTGCTCAGCAAGCATGCGAGAACCTCGTTTTAGAAAAAAGTGGAATATCGAGCTAAGCATCGCTCGAATGATTCATGCGGATATATGCAAACCAATTACCCCGCATCGTTCAACAATAAAAGGCACTTCATTACTTTTATTGATGATTTCTCACAGAAAACTTGGGTTTATTTTTTTAAAGAAAAATCAGAGGCATTTGAGGCGTTTAGAAGATTCAAAGTGAGGGTAGAAAAGGAAACTGGTAGACGAATCAAAGCCGTGTGATCTGACAGAGGTGGAGAATATACTTTGACGTCGTTAAGGAAGTATTGCAAGGAGCAAAGCATAAGACGATTTCTAATCGCACCATACATTCCTCAACAGAATGATGTGGTCTAGTAGAAAAATAGAACGATTCTTGATATAGTTCGAGCAACGCTGAAGAGTAAAAGTATGCAAAAGGAATTTTGGGTAGAAGCAGTGCAGAGTGCATTCTAGGTGCAAAATCGGTGTCCACATACGAAGCTAGATGATAAAACACCACAAGAGACATGAAGCAGACAAAAGCCGACAGTTTTGCATCTCAAAATGTTTGGAAGTGTGGCTTATGCACACGTACCTGATCAGTGAAGAATGAACTCAAAGATAAGAGCAAGAAGTATGTGTTTATTGGTTATGATGAAAGAACAAAAGGGTACAAGCTATTTGACCTAATAAGCAAGAAGGTGATGGTGAGTCTTGATGTGCAAGTAAATGAAGAAAGTGAATGGGACTGGAACAATTGGATGGAAGTTAGGATCAAAGTTGAAGAATTACCAATCGTTGTATCAACGAGTATGCCAAGAGAGCATGAAATAACTGAAGAAGAAGAAGAAGAAAAAGAAGAACTACAACAACCCAAAATGAGTAGTTTGCAAGAATTGTACTATGTGACAAATGAGGTGCATCTTGTTTGTCTTTTGGCAAAAGCGGAAAGTATTAGCTTTGAGGAAGAAGTGCGAGATAAGAAGTGGCAAATCGAAATAGACGAAGAGATCAATGCGATTGAGCGTAATGATATATGGAAGCTGACAGAATTGCCAAACGCAAGTCAAACGATTGGTGTGAAGTGGGTATTCAAGAAGAAGATGAATGCACAAGAAAAGATAGAGCGGGACAAAGCGCTGCCTGTTGCAAAGGGATACAAGCAGAAGTTAGGAATCGACTATGATGTAGTCTTTGCTTCTGTTGCGAGAACGAATCTCGCATTAAGTTTTGGCATTGTTAATCGGTTCATGGAGGAGCCAGTTTATTCGATTGGAAGGTGTTGAAGCGAGCAAGGACCAAGTTGCGGATATTTTTAAAGTTGTTGCCGAAAGTATTATTCGAGAAATTCAAGAAGATGTTTGGCATGGCGGATGAAAGAAGCATTTAAGTTTATGGAGGAGTTTTGTTGGAATAAACTTAAATATAATTCAATGTATTTGGAATAATTGTTAATTGAGGAAATTAGTGGGTAGACAATTAAGAAATTAATGGGTTGTCAATTTAGGAGTTAATCAAGGAATTAGTGGATCCTTAATTTAGGAATTAGTGGAAAGCTTTTTTGGTAAGAACTTGGAGACCAAGTTTGTAATAGGCTATAAATAAAGTATTCCTTCATTGATAATTGCAGAGACAAATGTAGAGCGACAGTGATGACAATGATGAGGAAGATAAATAAGTCAACGAAGAGTTACATGCTATGATAGATTTGCTGAGTCTAAATGACCGTGCCTCGTCACTGCGGCCATCAGTTGAACAACCACCCACCTTAGAGATGAAACCACTACCTCCACATTTGAAATACGCATTTTTGGGGGAAGCGAACATGCTTCCTATGATAATATCTTAGTAATTAGCGAAACAAAATGAGGAGCAACTAATACAT
The DNA here is from genome assembly GCA_037833695.1 of Sechiopsis laciniata. Classification (NCBI taxonomy): domain Eukaryota; kingdom Viridiplantae; phylum Streptophyta; class Magnoliopsida; order Cucurbitales; family Cucurbitaceae; genus Sechiopsis; species Sechiopsis laciniata. The sequence goes on along the minus strand of JBBMKA010073564.1, from coordinate 7,425 downwards.
CTACTTCGACAGCATAAGAAAGCAATTGGCTGGACATTAGCTGACTTAAAGGGAATCAGCCCTTTGTTCTATATGCATAAGATCCAGCTCGAAGACGAAAGCTTTCGCTCAGTTGATAGACAACGAAGATTGAATCCAACGATGAAGGAGGTGGTGAAAAATGAAATAATCAAGTGGTTAGATGTCCGCGTAATATATCCAATTTCCGACAGCAAATTGGTCAGCCCAATTCAATGTGTTCCAAAGAAATGAGGCACAACCGTGATATGTAATGAACAAAATGAACTCATCCCAACGAGAACAGTTTCAGGCTGGCAAGTGTGCATGGATTATCGGAAACTCAACTCTGTAACGAAGAAGGATCACTTCCCCATTCCTTATGTCGACCAAATGTTGGATAGAGTAGCTGGATAAGAATACTATTGTTTCTTAGATGGATACTCTAGGTACAACCAAATCACTATCGATCCTGAAGATCAAGAGAAAATAACTTTTACTTGTCCCTACAGGATTTTTGATTTTCGTAGAATGCCGTTCGGCTTATGCAATGCCCCAGCGACGTTTCAGCGATGTATGTTAGCAATCTTCTCTGACTTGATAGAATGATGCATGGAAGTGTTCATGAATGACTTTACAGTTTTCGGAACATCTTTTGAAGATTGTTTAGTGAACCTCCAGCGATTTCTTAAAAGGTGCGAAGAAACCAACTTAGTCCTCAACTTGGAAAAATGCCATTTTATGGTAACGGAAGGCATTATGTTGCATCATCGCATCTCAAATCAGGGTATGGAGGTCGACAAAGTGAAAGTTGAAGTGATTAAAAAATTGGCTAGACCAGAGAATGTAAAGGGAATTCGGAGATTCTTGGGACATGCAAGATTTTATCACAGATTCATCAAAGACTTCTTCAAAATAGCAAAACCATTGTGCGAGCTGCTGACATTGAACAAAAAGTTTGAGTTTGATTCCATCTACGCGAATGCTTTCTAAACATTGAAACGAGCACTCATAACAGCGCCAATCATCAAGGCACATAATTGGACAAAACCCTTCTGTATTTTATGTGATGCGAGTGACTACTCTGTTGGAGCGATGCTTGGACAGCAGGGCAAAAGGTTAGTTCATCCAATCTATTATTCTAGCAAAATACTGAGCGAATCACAGCGAAACTACACCACGACCGAAAAAGAATTTCTAGCAGTAGTGTTCGCGTTAGAGAAGTTTCGTAGCTATCTGATTGGATCGAAGGTAATGGTGTTTACAGATCATGCTACAATAAAATACTTATTCAAGAAACCAGATGCTAAACCACGGCTTCTTCGCTGGATTTTGCTTTTCCAAGAATTCAATTTGGAAATTGTGGACAAGAAAAGCTGCGAAAATGTTGTCGCCGATCATTTATCGTAAATCGAACATGTCGAATGTTCACAGTCGCAAAATGAAATTAGAGATCACTTTCCAGATGAACAATTGCTTGCGATCAGTGACACTTTGCCACCTTGGTTCGCTGACATTGCGAATTATCTGGTTACTGGGGTATTTCCGTCAGAAATCATATATCAACAAAAGAAGAAGTTCTTGCACCATGTTAAGACATACTTTTGGGATGAACCCTTCCTTTACAAACAATGTGCAGACCAAATATTTCGCAGGTATGTAAAAGAGGTAGATGCGAAGTCAATTGTAGAAGAATGCCATGGCGCCGCTTACGTTGGCCACTTTGGGGGAGCGAAGACGGCATCGAAAGTCTTCCAAGTGGGATATTACTGGCCAACAATTTTCAAGGATTGTTATGACTATGTGAAGCAATGTGACCAGTGTCAGAGACTCGGAACAATTGGTAAGCGCGATGAAATACCATTGAAGTACAAATTGGAGGTAGAGCTGTTCGGTGTGTGGGGAATCGACTTTATGGGTCCTTTCCCTAACTCTAATGGGAATGAGTATATTTTGCTCGCTGTTGATTACTTTTCAAAATGGGTAGAGGCCATCGCTTGTGAGAAAAATGACGCGAAAACAGTTATTAAATTCCTGCAGAAAAATATTTTCTCTAGGTTTGGAACTCCGCGTGCGCTTATCAGCGATGAAGGCACCCATTTTATCAATAAGGCTCTAGCAAACGTTTTGGAAAAGTATACTGTTCGCCATAAAATTTCCACAGCATACTACCCGCAAACAAATAGACAGGCAGAAATGTCAAATCGCGAAATAAAGACAATTTTAGAAAAAGTGGTAAGTCCGAATAGAAAAGATTGATCGGGCAAACTTGACGATGCTCTCTTGGCATACAGAACAACCTTTAAAACACCTTTGGGCATGTCTCCATTTCGCTTGGTTTTCAGAAAAGCTTGTCATCTGCCTCTAGAGCTGGAACATAAGGTGTATTGGGCCATAAATGAGTTGAACCTGACTTCGCCAGGTATTTCGCCCATGCAAAATCTGCAACTGCTAGAATTAGAGGAATTAAGATTATTTTCTTATGAGAATGCGAAGCTTTACAAAGATAAGACAAAACGCTGGCATGACGCAAGAATCAAGCCTATAGAATTCCAAGTGGGGCAGAAAGTGCTACTGTTTAACTCCAAACTCAAATTATTCCCAGACAAACTGAAATCCAGATGGTCAGGACCATTTCATTTTACTGAGGTACGCCCTCCTGGAGCTATTATGTTGCGAAATGAAACTGACCAAACAGAATTCCTCGTCAATTGCCAGAGGCTTAAACATTATTATAGTGACGAGTCTGCGAAAGTAGATCTCGCCCCATTAATTGGGGATTAAGCGAAGTAAGCTGGCTGGGATGGCAGATCTATCTTCACAAGTTAATCGCAACATTCCATCTCCGAGCCAGGGAAGTACCTCTGTACATCTTTCGTTATTTTAATTCTTTTGTCAAGATATTCACTTTTGAAGATTAAGTTGTTAGCTAGGGGTAGTGTGCGTTTTTTGTGTTGGGGCGGATGATGCACTGCGGGCATTTTACCGTGATGATGCTAACGTCCAGACGCTGAATTCAGCGAGAGTAGCAAGCTTGTGCGCGAAAAGACAAGGGAGTTCGTTTGGGGGATTCGCATAAGCGATGACCCTTCAAGACACTTTTAGCAGTTTCTGTCACCTTTGTTTTTGTTTCCTTTCTGTTGCAGTCTTTTGTTCATTTTCCTCTTGCCATAATAAGAACTTCATGTTTTATCACAATTTAACATCTGTGCTTCATCATTTCATGATCGTTCTTGCTCTTCACATTTCTAGGGAACCACTTTTCTAATTAGTCAAGCGAAATTATTTTCTTGAGCAATTCTGTAACTCTTCTATGCTGAAGCAAATTGTTAAGGAACGACGTGAAGTTCTGTAAAAAACAGAGACCTTAGTTTCGAAAAAAAATTCATTAAGTTTAGAAATTTAATTTCGTGAAGTCTTTTAGCCCAAGCGAACTCAATTCGACTTAACCCAAGCCTTAAACTTTTAGCAAACTTTAAGTTTGTGGGTGCTGAGTGTTTTTCATTGAGACAATGAAAAGTCCAAGTTTAGGGGTAGAGTTTGCCGAAACAAAATACAAAATATACTCGCGAAAAGTGCAGGAAAAGAAAACATGCTTCAAGAGCGATTCAGCGTAGAAAAATTAATTGGATAGTTGCCATTTCGCTAAAAGAAAAAGGTGAGATTTGCAAGCCAAACCCTGGGTCGGATACAAAATTGTATCAAAATTTTCCCAAATACTCGTGATAGCGAAGTGAATCGCCCTAAGTCCTGGGGCAATTTTTCCGCTGCCAGTCGCTCTAACGAACATTCAATGGAAGTAGTGCAAACGGCAATAGGATACCGTAAGTGAGGAATCCCCAGCGAACTGTAAAAGGAGAGTATTCACTTCAGAAAAAGACAAGAAGTACCAAAGTTGAAGGGAGCAAAAGATCTTAAAGCGAAAAGTTAAATCAAATTCACTAGGGAAGGCCAAAAGAATCAAAAAGTTGAATTCCTAAACCAAAAGGGATTTTGTTTCTGCGAACAAAAGGGCGAAGTGGATGACAAATGGAGTGTCGGATCTTAAGAATTCACTCAGCATAGTCCGGTTCTAGAAGAATTTTAATTATAATTTTCCTTGAGTTTTTAGAAGTTTTGTGGATTCGTTGTGCAGCTGGAGCAAGAAAGTGTAACGAAACAAATTTTCTTAATTAGAAAGTAAGCTATTACTCGAGACGAGCAATAATGCAAGTTTAGGGGTGTGATAACTCTCAAGTAGTGAGAGTTAAAGTAGCTTAAATTAAGAGATTTAATTAAGAAAATGTTAAATTCAAATTATAAAGCATAGAATTTCGCTGAATTTAACATGTTAAGCGAAATAGTGAACAAAAGCCTGGAAGATTAAAGTTGAAGCAAAAAGGTAGCGAAATATGCTTGTTGTCAAACGAATTTGATGCTTGTGTCTTACCGTAGGTACCTTCAATATTCAGCGAAAGCAGTTGGAAATTACCGTCTCGCCGCAGCGAAGACCAAACTCTCCGGACCACATGAAGAAACTAACTGAAGTTTACCGCTGCGACAACCTCGTTCTGACTGATCAAGATAATATCTAACCCAAGGACGTGTGGCAAAGATCCGTGACCCCGAAAATCCTCTCCGACGTCGTAGAGTCAACTCTGCAACATCCGAAAAATAGGCAGCAAAGCCAGCAAATTGCGGAGAGGATTTTCAGCAGATTTTTAGCAGATAGTTAGCAGGGTTGTAGCTGATTATCGGCGAAAGGTCAGCGGAATGTCAGCAGGATTTTGGCGACTCTTCAAGAGGCTTATATAAGGAGAGAGTTCCCTCCATTTGAATGGGGACTTTTATTTTCTCTCGGAGATTTTTCTCTAAGTTTCAGTGCTTCCGACCAACTTTTCTCTTTTCCGACAGAAGTCACTCGAAGGAGTAGCTTCGCCCGGAGCAATTTAGTTGTAGTTTCAGTTTTCTTTTTAGTTCAGCGAAACTTTGTATCCGGTGTTCGCTGGAATCTTTACGCAATACAGTATTTAAGCATTTTGGTTTTTATTGTTTTTACTCTACTATATACAAGTTTATTTCCGCTTAAGCATGTTCTTCACCCTTTATTTTTATGTGAATAGGAATTTTTTTGTTATGAGTAGCTAAATCTGCTGTCGGAAGGTCGAGGGAAAGTAAGGATTTCGCGTAAGCGAAGGGATTAGTGAAATAGATCTGTCTTGCATGCTGCATTTACTTAACTTACAACGTGTGAACAACTCTTTGTATGAACTCTGTGCTAAGTCGAGAGAATTAAAACAGAGCGAACTAGCTTGTAGGGCTTTAAGAGCGAACATTTAGAGATAAGGGTTGCTTAGTGCTAACAGTTGCGTAGTTGCCGAAGAGCTCGAGAGAGCCAAGTACCAAAGTTTGAGAGAACTCAAGGGCTCGCTGTTAGTGCTCACGTTTAGCTAATCGCTTCGCCTAAGCGAAGCCCTAAAAACCCAACCCTTCCGATATTTAATCCTAATTGCTAATTACTCATTTCAATTCCTTCCTTAAAACCTAAGCTAATTACCATAAACTCTCACATGAAAACAATTGCGAAAACACACAAAAATCCCTGTGAAAAATGACTTGTGATTTTAATCAAAACTTGCTGCACGATTGTGTATACTTGCACATTCACCTAAATTACTGCACACACGTCGCTGGATTAAGCATTAATTCGCCACAACAAAATACTTGCCTCCACAGCACCATTCCACGTCATTCTTATTTCTTTAATATTTTGTGGTGGGTGATTTAGCGAATAATTATGTTTTAGAGTTTTTTATTTTTCAATATTTTTAAAGATATTTTAAAGTCTTTAGAATCTATATATCATGATAAAAATATATAGTCAAATTATGTCATCTATTTCTGTTGGTTTTAATTCTCTATTTACTTTATGAAAGTCTGATAGCTCTCAAATAGAGCATTATTTGGACCATCAATATAGGCATTGTAGGAGTTTCTAAGATAAGTTGAATGAATTTAAAAGCTAAAATATAGAACAATAAGAGTAAAATTAACATGCCTCCATAATTAGGAGAATTAAGAAAAGAAGTTTTAGGAATTAAAGCATAAGAAACGACTTCATGCATCCTCCTGCTTTCTGGAATACCAGCCACGCTAACAATTCTTTTAGTGTGTGCGTAGCCCTATTCATAGTATTTTGATAGGCAGCGAGAACTGGAGTTATTATAAATAAATGAATGTGGGAGCAAACATTAGATCGAGGGAAGCACGAATTCATTATTCATCATTTAAACAGAATTTTGACTTGTCAAAGCATCCTAGCTTCTTAACTTGAGCCTTAGTTTAATTTTTCATTTAGGATTAAAACGAAATAAACCCCTAAACACATTCTCTTAACTTTTCTCACTCGACTCTTAGATTAATTAACTTATTATAGACATCAATCCCTATGGAGAACGATAAAATAAATACTTATCACTTCCTGCAATTTCGACTGCGTATATGATAACTCTCAAGAAATAAGAGTTAAAGTAGCTTAAATTAAGAAATTTAATTAAGAAAATGTTGAATTAAAATAGGGAAGTATAGAGTTTCGCTGAAATAAATGTTTTTAAGCGAAATAGTCAACAAAAGCCTAGAAGAGAGAAGTTGAAGCAAAATGTAGCGAAATATGCTTGTTTTTCCTTGTCAAACGAATTTGATGCTCGTATCTCACTGCAGGTACCTTCAGCTTGACAAAAGCAACTGGAATTTACCGTCTCGCCTCAGCGAAGACGAAGCTCGCCGAATCAGACAAAGAAACAAACTGAAGTTCGCCGCTGCGACAACCACGTTCTGACCACACAAGAAAATATCCAATCCAAGGACGTGTGGCAAAGATCTATGGCCCTGAAACTCTTCTCAGCCATTCCTAGAGACAACTCTATTACGTCCGCAAAAATGTGTAGTAGAGCCAGCAAATTGTGGAGAGGATTTTCAGCAGAATTGCAGCAGAATTTCAGCTGAAGGTCAGCAGAATTTAAGCAGGATTTCAGCGGGATTTCGAGAAGCCTATATAAGAGAAGAGCTCTCTCCATTTGAAGGAGATAGATAATTTTGGAAGTTTTTTTCTCTCTTAAGTTTCAGCTCGTTTTCGACCAACTTTCCCTGTTCCGTTGGTGTTCACTCGACGGAGTCACTTCGCCGAGATTAACTTAGTCTATAGTTTAAGTTTATTAGCTTCAGCGAATTTTGTACCCGGTGTTCTCTAGAACTTTCAAGCAATACAGTATTTAAGCATTTTTATTTTTATTGTTTTTCGTCTAATTTACACAAGTTCATTTCCGCCCAAGCATGTTCTCCATCTTTTATCTTTATGCAAATATGGATTCCGTTGTTATGAGTAGCTAAATCTATTGTCGGAAGGTCGAGGGGAAGTAAGGAATTCGTGTAAGCGAAGGGATTAGCGAA
>JBBMKA010073553.1:3602-15387 GCA_037833695.1 Sechiopsis laciniata | reverse complement strand
AAGGATTATCTCCTAAAGTTCATCTTAAGTCATTCGTTGTGGGTTTGATGATGTGTTGGTCTTCATTGGAATAGTTCTATTTCATGTTAGTTAAGGCCGTCGCAACTTGGTTTATGGTTGTTATTGATTGCTTTATTTGTCGGTTCATAGTGTTTTGGTTGGCTACCTTTCCAACATGTGGTTTGGGATCAGTGCCAGACCTTGGGAGACTATCTCGTTGGTGGTTTTAGCTCATATGGGAGGTTAGATTGTATGCTCTTTTCCTTTTAATGTTATAAGTTGCTTGTTTCAAAAAAAAAAAAAAACTTCACTTTTCACTTATTATTGTTGAATTAAAAAAGTTTGATTAAATTTCATTCATTATTAAATAGCATTACTATTTTGTTCTATTTTTTTTTAAACCTTCTTTTATTATTAATGTGGATGTGAAGTTTTTTCTTTGGAAACTTGCAACCTCGCAATTAACTTCAACAATATAAGTTAGCGCAACCATTTTGGGTTTTATGCATGCATGTGGGCTATTACGCCAAAGTTTTGAGTGAATTATAGATTAATGAGCATTAAGCTAAGTATTAAAATTTTTCACTCCCAATTATCATAAGACTAAAGAAAAACTAATAGACATGCTTTTGTAATCCTCTTCACTAATGGGATCAACATTTGGTCAACCATATTAATGGTAAGGATATATTGCCACATTCAATTTAAAAAGAAAATAACTTTTTTATAGTGTTTTCAGTACAATTGAGAATGAGAGACTTAAAATAGCTCCTTAACATATACATTCCCTTTTTTTCTGATCTCTTACGGTAAACCAGTATATAGCTAACCTTCGGTATTTTACATGTTGGGCTAAAATGAATTTTGTTGGAGCTGAGCCGTTGGCCGGTCCAGGCCCATCATCTTAATCAAGAAATGGGCTATATCGATTACAGGTGGGCCATATGTGAAAATAGCCCGTTTCTCATTGTCTTTGGAACAAAAGAAAAGCCAACAACCGATTAATTCTGACTACCCAACTTGGATTATGATTTTATGATTTTTGTTGTGAGCTAATTTTTGTTCGTTCAATTTGATTTAAGAATAATATTAAATAGTAGGTGAAAAATTAACGAATAAGATAAATTTTTACCATCTTGACAATGAACACATGCGAATAAGATTTTTTTTTAGTCATCATTAGATAATATCAAAAATTTTACAACAAAAAACTCCCAATAAGAAAAACAAGGAAACCCTACAAAAGCATGGCCCCTCGAACCTTCTTTGTTAACCTATAGTGGTCCATAACTCGGACCAAGACCAAATAAAAGAAGAAAAACTGTAATGCTAAAAACTTCTAAAAATATCTAATACACTTTAGTCAACACTATATTGGTTGATGTGAGATTTTGAGGTTAAATCTATCAACATGTTTATTATTGAGAAACAAAAACGCATCAAAAAAATGAGTGAAGAGCTTCCAAACAATAAAGAAACGAAAGACTCTTTTGTAAGGAACGTTTCCTTTCTAAATATATTAAGCATAGTATTTGTTTAGAAATACTTATAAACATAGTAGTTTTACACTAACAAAATGGATAACCTATGATTAAGTATAATATAATGCATTATAAATTAAATTAGTAACTTGAGAAATCAACCCAATCTAAAATATATAGATTGTGCTAACTATTAACTTCTTCTAATAAGTAAGCTTGGACTTGGATTGATCAATCAAAAATTTGATTATTAAAAAGAAAAAAAAAACCAAAAAATTGAACTGGTCCAAAAAGTCCCTAATGCAACCCAACAGGGTACAACCCTAGTCATGTCGGTGGCAAATCAAGAACAAAATATGAATCACGATGGGATCTTGTTGCTCACGATGGATACGATATCATCAGAATTATCCGCCAGATATTGATCTGTAAGTGCCACAATTTGGGGATAAGTATAATGTCGTCGGTAATGCGACACTGAATCATCATCATTCACATGTAGTAATTAGCACTAATGTTCTTCATTTACTCTTTGTTGGATTTGACATCTCGCTTCAAATTTTGTCTGATTTCATATTTTTCTACTGTTGTTTGTAATAAGATTCGTGTTCATGCCACTGTTCTGTACATTTGATCCAATACGTTTAAGTGGTTACTCTTCTTTTTTTTTCTTTTTTTTTTTTTAATTTTATTTTTGAGGTAGATAAAGATTAGCTTATGAACTGAAAGGTATAGCGGTGAATTTAGAAGGTAAAAAATCTAGAAGGCTGCAATCTGGGGCAGATCAGGCCGTCCTCTTCTAATATGTACTTGTACAGTTTACAGTTGCAGCAAACATTACTTTTACCTCTTAAATTTTTTCGTATAAATGTTGAAGGAAGGAAACTACAAAACTCTGTTGTGCAACAGTATGTCCCAATAATTGCCAAATTTTTCCCATTTGATACCAAAATTATTATGGAGAATGAAAATACATGAAGTGATATAAGGGAAATTATCTTGTGTTTAAGGGGTAGAAAATGAATATTGATTACGGCAGGAATAATTGTTGGTGGATCAAGCGTGATAAAAAAATGTATTACTTATAATCATTATTGCTCTAATATCCCTTTGGGAACAATTCTCTTATTTAGTTTAAGTCAACGATGATCATTTTCTCTTAATTATGTTTTCCATAACCACTTTTTTTTTCCTTTCATAACGGTTCTTTTTTCCACGTAACCACTTTTCATTCTATATAACTATTTTCATTATTTTTATGTTCTCTATTTTACTTTTCTCATAATTATTCTTTTCTCTCAAACACTAGTAACTATTAGTTTCATAATCATACTTTTCATCACAAATGCACATAACTATTCTCCCAAATATTGTCTCAGGGGTGGCACAATTGGTCAAAAACTTGAGTTTTAAAGGTATACTTTCCTTGAAGTCCATGAAACTTGCTCGTGACATTAATTTGTAGACACCCCAATACTATTTTCAATCCTTTGTGTATACCGGTGTTGCAGCCTAAGGACGATCCTGTAGTGTCCTAAAGTTTATGCGAAGCCCCAAGTTTCCAGTTTATAAAAAAAAAAAGTCTGTCTCCTCAATAATCATTCTTTCTTTAGTCTTTCTTATGATCATTTTTAAGCTAGTTTATTAGTAGGATCAGTGGAGATATTTAATTCAATTTCAACTGGAAACATTGGACGGATCTGTTTGTCAAATCAAAGATTTCTTGTCTTCAAGTTTCCCTAATGTCAATGCCTTGTTGATGCAGAGCACGGTCGGTCACTGCTCTTAATTTGGAAGCTACTATCACAAGCTTTGTGCAAATTATGTCAGTTTTGGTTGAAAAGTTCTGGTACACAAATCTTGTGATAATACTGTTCTTATCTTTATTTATTTATTTGCATGCCTATTCTATCCGTCTTCTAACTTGGTCACATTTATCTTTTTATTTTTATCGTATAAGACATATGATCTTAGACTTGTCAGTGTCGTGGATGTAATGCTTGGCAGCATTGAATTTAATTAACCTGTACTCCAAAATCTCTCTGTACTGTGTATTATATCATGTTTTGGTTGATTTTATTTACTGGTGCTTACTGATCTTGTTATGCAATTCTCATAATTTTGAAATTAGTTGTTTTAGCTGTTGAACTAGGAGGTGCAATGTTTTGTGTAATCGTTGCTTAGATGGATTCAATATCTGACTACTTGACAGGAAGTAGCTATGACTATGATGAATATGATCATGAAAGATGAGTATATTTAGATTTAAATGAAATTGACGTTCAAATGACAGGAAGTTTATCTATATTTTGGAAGAACTACATTGAAAAACTTCACCCCAATTTAATTTTTTTTCTCAAACCCGGAATCGAGCTTTGCTCCACTATATACTGTAGGCATCTGGATCTGTCCTAAGGCTTGGACTTGGAAGATAACAACGGATTTAACAATTAAACTACCTTGTGAGTTTTGAACCTAAGACTTCTAAAGGAGCATACTTTGGAGACCTCGAGTCTCTACCAATGTGTTATGAAAAACGGCAATCAACAAGTAGTCGAAAATAGAGAAAACGAGAGAGAAGAAAACAACACAGAATTTACGTGGTTCACTAACGTTGTGTTAGCTAGTCCACGGGCAGAGAGGGAGACGATTTTATTAAGGAGAGGCGAAAAAACAGAAGGAACATCATAAGCAACTTAGTTTTAATTCGAGTTTATATAGACATTCTCATTAAAACTCTATTACAGATAAAAGGCACATATATAAAATAGGCACAACAATACAGATTTCGTTTATGAATCGGGAGCGTTGCCCCTGCACCCCCACTCGCTGACCGGGCAGCAAAACCCCCGACTAACTAATCGTAGGGCATTAAACCATTCAAGACATATCTCAACACAATGAGATCACCCTTCAGACTCTCCAAAATTATATCTCAATCTCAAAGAACAAGGCTTTCTATCTTTAATTTATCTTACATATTGGGAGGCTGGCCTTGTGTTTATAATAGCTGTATTTGGATAATACGTTTGATTTCAATGAGGTATTTTATGTTTGATGATTTAGACTTGGAGGCAGACTCTTTAACAGTACTCCATAGCTACTAGAAAATGAGGTATTTTATGTTTGATATTTTAGAGGCAGACTCTTTAACAGTACTACATAGCTATATAGTTTCTAGGAATCTGTTGTATTCTCCTCTCTCGCTTTTGTCTTTTCTTAATGTTAAAGATGATCAAGAAGATGTATATTTAGGAGTGTTTGAGCCATAGGGGATCCAATCGGGAAGACAAAGAATATTTCGACCGTTCATTCCTCTATAATCACTGTTTATCTCCTGTATATAATCACTATTCTATTCTCTCACAAGCACGTTTCATTTTTTCCATAAACAATATTTTGTTATCATAATAATTTTATGCACTCCAAATACAAAAATACAAGTAATGATATCTTCATAATTATTCTCTACGTCCGAAACATAGATAACATTTTTCGTCATAACGATTTTCTTTGTTTCAAGCACACTTAATCATTCTCTATATTTTCATTTTTCATGATCATTCCATTCCCTTAGCTCAATATGCCCAGAAGAGACTTTAAGAAGGAGAAGTAGGATAGTGTTTTCTTGATCAAAGTTGTGAAGGTAAGAAATAGATAAAATTGTATGATGTCCTAGCCTTCTCGTCTGAATAAGTTTTTTTTTATTATTTTTTTTTATAGTATTTTTCCAGGTTCAAGCTCTCAATTTGGCCATTTTCGTAATTTTAGAATACATTGAGTTGAATTCATGATAATCTCAAATTCAAATTGAAGATGAAAGATGACGGAAAATCAAAATTACAGCAACATTTCTGTCTAAAGTTTATTTATTTGAGCAACAATTAGGGGTGAAAGGATTCAAACTCATAATGTCTGAGTTAGTCACGGGCTTACCATTTATGCTGTTGAGCTTTTGCTCATTTGTTGGCTTCTGCCAATAAGTTTCATTAATAAAAATAACAGAAAAAGCAATGAGAAGCTCCACACTTGTAAGTTGTAACACTTCCAGGTTGCCCGAGAAGGATGGACGAGCTGATATAAATGTTTTGACTTCTGAGACATTGTCCACTAGTGAAAAAAATCAACCAAATAATCTCATATCTTTTTAATTGTTATATTTAAAGATTACCTTCAAAACAATTCTCAAGGATTTAAAATGAGTATTTTACTAAAACTATTCAAAATAACTCATCATTACTAATCACTTATTTCTAATCATTTATTTATAATTAATTAAAATAATTCATCAATGCTAACCACTCATTTTTAACCATTCTTTTTTTAATTACTCATTTTAAATCCATATCCAAACAGACATTTGTCTCTAATTCCTCTACAAAAAATCACATCTAAATAAGTTTTTTATTACAATTCTCAATTTTTATTTACTCAAAATAATTATTCAAGCTAAATTTTCGGAACGATTAACTTTTGTAACAAATTAAAAATGGTTTATCCAAATTCCTGTCAGGTGACAAGAGGCATAGGTTTCAGAATTCACATCCATAGACCACAGATAATCAGAGAACTTAAGACAAAGAAATTTGAAAAGAAAAATACTTTATTGATTTGAGGGTCGAAGGGGAGATGAAGAAGTAGAATGAGACCATTTTCTTACGTATTTTACAGTCACAGACAAAGAAGTAGCGATAAAGGTTAGACACAGACAGCCACAAAGTATTGTAAACGTTAAGGAGAAGAAACTGAAAAGAATTGACCTTTCAGAGTTCATAACTCATAACATTACAACCACTAAGAACAGCAATGGCTAACACCATGAAATCAAATCTATTTCTAACAGTTAAGAATCTAAGAGGAACATCAAAATCATTCTTTTAAACAGTCTTCACTCTGTCCTGTACAAGCTTTGCCTTCTCTTCCCGTCCCTTACTACTGTTTTACAATGCACATTTCCAAGAAGACCAACCAGATATCATATATTTACATGCCAACCCAATATATCGACAGAAAAAAAAGATATGCAAAAAAGGTACACGGTTTATGAAACCAGCATTGAACATGATCCCTTTCAACTTGATGATTAGTTGATTTTGGCTTTGTAAAGAATTAAAGCAATAGATTATATAAGCTTCCCTTTTCTCTGATTAATTTTACTTTCTCTACTACCTTGGACCTGAGAGTTCCATGGCAAAGGAGTCTAATGATCGCTCGTCGTCATCGTCCATTGTCAAACTTAACATGCTTGAATGTTCTCTATCATTGCCATTATTCTTGAATGCATTTGTGGGGTTGTATGCACTTTTGCAGCTGTTTCGTGTATGAAAGAGGTTGACATTTAAGTCATTCTGAGAGTGGGATGCAGCCCATTTCTCGACAAGGCCATCGCCTTCAAGCATCCGGACCACCTCCGACATCTTGGGACGATGGGCAGGTAAATACTGAGTGCATAGAAGAGCTACTTGTAACATTTCCCCAACTTCTATCTGATCGTAGTTGTTTCCTAGTTCTTTGTCCACAAGCAATTCCACTTTCTTTTCCTGTTGTATCTTTTTCACCTGCCACAAAAGTGTTTTCCCTTTCAGCCTCATCCATGTGGCCATCATTAGCCAAAACCAAGTCAACTAAATTTTCTCAACAAACAAAATTACCAATATGAAATTATGATGACATCAAAAGCAGCACAAGTAGATGATAGCTTCAATCATTGATTCAGTCAAATTTGCTAAGATAGCTTTTAGACTATGGTTAAAACTTACCCGCTCTAGCACGGCGCCTTTTTGGTTGATTGTTTTCCCAAACTCAAGGGCTCTCATTCCAGTTATTAGCTCTATCAATAGAATGCCAAACCCGAACACATCAGTCTTCTCAGAAGATTGGCCAGTTGAAAGATACTCCGGAGCGATGTGCCCAACCGTGCCACGAACAGCAGTGGTCACATGAGAGTCAGCATGGTCAAGAAGCTTTGCAAGTCCGAAATCACCAACGACAGCTTCGCAAAAGTCGTCCAGAAGCACATTGGCCGCCTTAACATCCCTATGGATTATCTTGGGATCACATTGCTCATGGAGGTAGAGCAGACCCCTTGCAGCTCCAATTGCTATCCTCTTCCTTATGTTCCAGTCCAAGGCTGGTTTTCCTGTATTATGCAAATGCACATGTTACTGTTTTTCCAAGCGTCCATTGACTAGTTCCAAATAAGTATCTTTTTGAGTTAGTGACGACTTAAGGAGTTGTTAGGCATTTCCTAAAAGTAACATTACATGTTTTCATACTAAAAGGCCTTTTCCTGGTTCACCAAGAACATGGCATCTTGAGAATGTGATGTCTGAACAGATAGTTTTTGCTATATTTAGGAGGGAGAGAAAAAATAATTGACCCAGCAAGCTGTCATGATTATTTTTTTTATAAGGATGTTTGAAATGGAGAAAATGGTGATGTTGTTTGGTAATAAGAAACTACTTTGGTTCAGGAAAAGGGTAAATACACAGTCAACCTTATTCTAACATCAAGGGTTTGACCTGCAAAAATTCAGATTTTTTAATGACACACTCATAACTTGTGGGGTCCATCAAGACCAAATTTTCATAGGCCACAATAATATGCCTGTGCCAGAAAAACCTCACAAGAGCAAGGGTCTGTTTTGATAGATGGGCATAGGAGGAGGGATAGTAGTTATCAAGGGTTTAGACTTTAGAGTAGTTGGGACAAATAAAACCTTATTTGGTATAAGATATTAGGAGTAGTTATGGCAAAAAACATGTGTTTGGATTAAGATGTTATGAGTGGTGGTGACAGAAAAACTTTCGATTGGATCAAAGAAATATAAGTGGTTGTGCTACAAAACTCTAGTTTGGATTGAGGGGTTATAAGTGATTGAAGTAGAACTGATATTGTCTTGGAGGGTTTACGGGGGCTTTTTGAAGGGTTGATGAAGGTATTATAGGGCTTTCTGAGGCCGGTTCAGTCAAACGTGTAGTTGAGTCAACACCAGTCTAACACTTTCAAACCCCTCTATCCAAACACTCCCGAAGTGTTTTCATCTTCTTTAAAAATCACATATTGACAGTGAAAGTTGTCGCTGCAAAATAAACAGAGACAAACCTCTGAGCCTGGAAGCCACACTGCCATTTGACATGTATGGATACACTAAGAGCCTCTCGTGAGAAGTGGCACAATAACCAATTAACCGAAGCAAATTGCGATGAACTGCAAGGCTAATCATCTCCAACTCGGTGCGGAATTGTGACTCTCCGGTTGTACCCGTTACATCTTTAAGCCGTTTCACTGCCACCATAGCCCCATCTCCAAGCTTTCCCTTGTAAACATTACCAAATCCTCCAGCCCCAAGTATATGTTTAGAACTAAAATGGTCTGTTGCTAACTGCAGCTCTTTGAAACTGAAGTTTTTCAGGTTGCCAAGGCGCACAAGTCCAACTTCTTGATTGTTTACTACAAAATTCAAGCTCTATTTCATTCAAGAATCTGTTTATATGAAAATTTCTAGAGTTTATAAAATGGAGCTCTTTACAACACTGACCATTGATGTCTAGGATAGTTTTGGTTTTGTGGTTTCTTCTTCGCCAAATAATTCCAAGTGCTAAGAGTATCAGAAAAGCACAGCTGAGACTGACCCCAAGTGCCACTGCTATTCTTTTGGACCTGAGTCTTCCTGATATCCATGAATTAAAGTCACTTTACAATTCACAATTCACACCCAAGAAAAGACCAGTGTTTGGTTTTGAAGGGAGAATAAGTACAAATGGTTACCGGGGGACGATTCGAGAGCGAAAGAAAGAGGAACCACATAGGCTGAGCCAGAGCAACCTTCACTAGGACTACTTCCACAAATCAATGGATTTCCCACCACACTGTTTAATAAACAAAAACCAAACCCCAAATTAAAAACCAAATCATTCAACAAAGAGTTGAGGGGTAGAAAAAGAGCCATACTTGAATGTCCTGGCTGGAAACACAGGCACTGGTCCACTGAGATTGTTAAAAGACAAGTCCCTGCAAGATTCAAGTAACAACATAAACAGAACCCCTAATTTAAATATTGAAAACAAATGTTTGAACTTCAGAAAAGTAGTGAAGAGAAGGCAGGTTTCTTATAATCAAGACAAAGAAGACAGGCAAAAGAAAACAAACAAAATAATGAATACTCACAAGAAAGCAAGCTGGGGGATTTTGGCTAGAGACACAGGAAAAGGCCCGGACAAGCTATTATTGTTCACCCTCCTACTCATTACAAGACAA
This sequence comes from Sechiopsis laciniata, assembly GCA_037833695.1. Taxonomy (NCBI): domain Eukaryota; kingdom Viridiplantae; phylum Streptophyta; class Magnoliopsida; order Cucurbitales; family Cucurbitaceae; genus Sechiopsis; species Sechiopsis laciniata. The sequence goes on along the minus strand of JBBMKA010073553.1, from coordinate 5,647 downwards.
AATAACAAAGTGCAAGTTATTTTCATAAACAACTGAATGGAGCAATAAGACAATCAGCAACTCTCTTTTCAAATACATGGTTTCAAAGAAAATTTGAATAGCAATGAACACTCATCGACTCCTAAACAGAACCCACATACAAAAATTAACATCTCACAAATCTCTGTAGAAAAAGGGAAATCCTGAGATCGTTTCCTAATTATTTTCTCCTTCGTGTTCATGAAACCAAACAAAAAATACTTACAAGTAACGTAGACCATTCAGCTGACCAAAGGAAGCTGGAATTGGACCAGAGAACCGATTGTTTGAGAGATCTAATGTTTGTAGCAATGGGAGAGCTCCAAGTTCAATGGGAATAGAACCAGAAATGTTGTTGTTCTGCAACAGCCTTCAAATTTGGATAAACAATAAAAAACAGTCAGAAAACTAAAGAAACTTAGAACATCCTTGAAGAACATTGGAACGTTATCATAATCCATTTAACCAAATTTGGTTATCGTAAAAACATTAGAGATAGAGGCAAAGATACAAAAAAAAACAAAAAAACAAAAAAAACCCTAGTTTGGATTTTAAATAAACAGAGCAAAGAAAAATCTAAAATCTAATTCAAAAGCTAACGAACAAGACTGAAGTGGGTTTGAACGATTCAAACCCAGTAATAAAAAAACAGAGAGATCTCTTACACTTGGCGAAGATTCGTGAGGTTCCCAATCGACCCAGATAAAGTTCCTGAAAGAGACTGGCTCGGAGCTCCCCTGTAAAATAAAAAAACCCAGAAGTTAATTTTCCCCAATCTGGGAAATCAAGTCCTTAAACCTGAAAATTTCTCAAAGGAACAAAAACTCACAGTCCTATAACGAGGTTTTCAGAGGAGCAGGTGATCATTGCCCAACTGCAAGGGTCCACAGAGTCTTCATCCCAATTGCTGAGAACAGAGTGCGGATCATTCAATGTCTTCTTCAAATTAATCAGAGCTTCCACTGCACAAAATGGAACAAACATTTATATATATTAAGAAACTTACAGAAATTTATAACATGGGAAATTAAATGAAGTAGTTCACAAGTGAAGTTTCACCTTCAGGGTTTCGAGGTTCATACGAAAAACAGAGCAAAACAGAGGAGAAAATGATCAAACAGAAAAGCTTAGAAACCATAGCTGGGAAGAAATGCAGAATCAAGAACAAAACCAAGCCGTTGGTTATTTCTTCAATCGCAAAAGAAAAGGCAAAAAAGGGTATTCTCTCTCAGATCTTTCTTTCACGTTGTTCCTTTTTCAGTCCATAATACCAAAAGCTCAAAAAGACAGAGCGACAGAAACAGAGGAAGAGAGAGAGAGAGAGGAAGGGCTTTATTTGTACGTAGAGAGAGAAAAAGTGGGTGCGTGGTGGTTCGTTGTGGCCTGACCGAGCCTGAGCCTGTGGCTCGATGGGGTCTGACCGTGGCGTACAAATTGGGTCTGAGGCTGAACCGGCGATTTGAATCAGATTCGACTCCAAAATTGGCAGCCCATTTGTTTCTTCGATTTGAAATATTTCTCACTGTTTCAGCTTCTGGTTTTTATGCACTTCGTTACAGTTTTTACTTTTTACGACATTTTTTTAATGCAGGTTTTTTATGCTCTCTTTTTCGCCAACACTTTGCGATTGTTATTTGCCTTCCAAATAATTTATTCCTACATTATTATGATTTGAATGTTTTTCTTACTTTATTTGTCTCTACAGTGTTCTTTTTATTTGTTTTAATGAAAGCTATTCAATTATGTAACATAATCTTTAGTTTGTACATGATAGAGTTACTCGTGAAAATCTTTTTCTTTGTTATTTATTTTGTGTACTTTTGTTTTTTTTTAAACATAAATGTAATTGTTGGGCTTATATACACCTAAATTATTTTGATAGGATATATAACTTTACAGTATTTGAATGTCAAAAAACTCGTAAAAAATTAATTTTTAGATAAATAATTACCAGGAATTCAACCACTTTTTTTGTTTCTTAATATTCTTTTTTACAATTAAACTATTCATAATGATTGTGCATTTTT
>JBBMKA010073542.1:0-15388 GCA_037833695.1 Sechiopsis laciniata | reverse complement strand
CGCTCTTGTCGAACCACTATAATTCTGAGTGTTAGTTATTCTTCTTCTTACTTTTATTTTCTATTTTAAAGTTTACAGAAGATTTTCTAAACAAAAGAAAAGAACTACACAAAAAAGAGGAAAAAAGAACGATAGGAGTTCTCACGAGGGGGTGGTCTTCGCATCTTTAGGGTTGCGGTGAGAAGGTCATCTTCACCTTGAAGGGGATGGCGATTCTTTATCTTTGAATCTTTTTCTTGTGGACGAAGTTGTTCTTATTTGGTTGTATCTTCGGCGGAATTTTGATGTGAGCGAGAAAGAAGCCATTTGGCGATTGGGTGGGTTCGTCGGTGAGGAATCTTCAAGCTTGGGTTTGGCAGTTCACTTTCAGACAAGGGATCGGTGTGAATCTTCATGGTGACTTTGGTGTTCTTGGACTCAAGTCTTCGCGTGGTGACTCTGCTGGTCAGGTAAAATGTTGTAAACATCTTCATTCTTAGTGGGTTCTAAACGAGTGGCTAGTCAAAAGATCTTGGAATTGAAAGTGGTAGAAGGTGGATGTGTAAGGTTATAAGATTTTCGTGAGTGGATAGGTGTGAGGAAGGGGAAGTTTTTGGTGTGATGTTGTGAATGAGGTACGTTAATAAGAGAAGGTTAATTTAGGAGTAGGCCTCATTAAGTGGTGAAACAATAGGTGAAGTTCTTCATAAGAGGTAAGTTAAGTAAGTGTCCATTGATGTTTTTTTTTTTATTTATAAAACTTAACATATACTTGTAGGTTGACAAGTAAAGTATTGTAGCTTGTTTATGTATGATTGAACCTAGCGAGGGGTTATTAGTTGTGCTTCTTATGTTTTTCTGATGGTTGAAGAGTTGTGATGTCTTAGTGTATATAGCTCGGTGGTGTTATGAGTGACAGGTCGGGAATGAATACTTAAGAATGAGTTTAGGGGTGGTCGTGTAACCTACTTATGTGGAATTTAATTGTATGTTAATAGGGTGATACAAAGGGTGAACTAGAGTGGTATGTATGTAAATTAGAGTGATACAAGGGTGATCTAGGGTGATGCCGATGATAAAAAGTGTGCTACAAGGGTGAGCAGAGGTGATTTGTATGTATGGCGGGTGCAATATTACAAGGGTGTGCAAGACGAAATAAAGCTCTAAAATAACTTATTACAATAGTGAACCATTCGAAGGCTTCGGTGGAGGTTGGTGTGCCTTTACTCGTGTACAAGGGACAAACATTGGGTTAATGGAGTATGGGTGATTACTCGTGCGAGGCACGAGACTGATAGAAATGAGTCGAGGTTGTCATTTTATTGTAACTTACTTTAGAGTTAAACTTGAACATATGTTTATACTCTTTTGTTACAGGCGTCACTTGGTGAGCTATAGCGGGGGTACACGGATTGGACACGCAGGCCATTTTTATGCATAGTCTTGTACCTAGATCCAATTACTTATTTGTGTACCTAGGGATGTTTGATACTAGAATTTGGATGTAGTTGGTTAATCTTAAATTTTCATAGGTAAGGTACGATGTACGATAAAACCGGTGAAACAATTCAAATAATAGAGAGATTGTAACTGGAGTTTGAGAATAATAAATAATTTATTAAGGAGTATTAATACGCACATGTCAGTCAATAACAACATCCAACATTACAAGCAACAAGCCCCATCATATAAAGTCAAATAATTGATTTAATAATCAATAGTAATAATTTCAATGCAAAAAAATACATATATGAACATATTTTTATGGAAGAAAAATGAGTAGTCAATCATTTTAAAAGAAAAATAAATCAAAGAAGTGGGTCATATGAATCACTTTTAAGTTTTGTTTTTTTTTTTTTTAATTTTTAAGTTTTTATTGAAAGTACAAACTTTAAAATTGAGAAAAAACATATATATGTAATTGGATTACATGTTTGAAACTATTAAAATATTAACGCTTTCGATTGAACTAATATTTTTTTATTGAACAAATAAAACCAATTTTAATCTATATTTATTAAAATGATTTTTAACAAAAAAAAAAAAAAACAGTTATACATAAAGTTGTTCTAACATATATCATATCTAAAAAACATATAGCCCAAGTACTACTATTCATAAAATCTACCATGTAGACTATGGAATATGAATCAAATTACAAACTTAGTCAGGGAAATTAGACCCTTTTTTTTAATAAAAATTGGAATTGAGTTGTTTCATATGCTAATGTGTGTTTGAGCAACCATCATGAAATTGACTTAGGGTCTGTTTGGCCGTCGAGTATGGCTCAGTATGGCTAAAGCCAGAGGCCTAGACCTCTGTTTGGGGCATGGATATGAGGCTGGCGCCCGCTTTTTTAATTCTGTCCACCAAACCCATACCCACTTATTTTAAACCGCCCAGCCTCTTCCAGACCCACTAGCCTACCCGCGTAGGCTTTGCCCGACTTTTTTTTAAATGTTGTGGAACCTTTTTTATTTCCTGTATGTTTTAATTTAATTTCTAGCTTATTATTATACAAAAAAGTAAGAGTTGTTTGAAGTGGAGTTTATACTCAAGATCTCACATATACTAAACTAGTGTTATATCCAACTCGGTTCAAATATTATTTGTTAAATATTTAAAAATATTAAATATATTGACCAATAATATATTACAAATTTTTAAACATAATAAATTTTATTATAAATCTGATCATTATAGTTTAATTAAATTTTTTCTGATTTTAGTTTTTGTACTTAAAAAAAAGATATTGATATTTATGATAAGTTTCTTGCAAGTTCTAAAAAAAAACTGAATATTACCTTGTTTTCTATAAATTTTACAAATATATTCTCTTTTTTTTTTCATTCTCATATTAAAATTATTAAAAGTTATACATTTACTCAATTTCAAATTTTTATCTTGGGTTGGGGTTTTGTTTTTCTTTCAAGAAATAAGCTAACTACACTTCTAGAACAATGAAAATAATTTTATAAGTCTAATATAATATCATATTAGTTGATAAATTAAGCCCATGTGTGATATTTTTTCTAAAAGAATTAGATACATATTTTTTGAATGAACATTAGAACGTTTCATAGTAAATTTAAGAACTAAATTAAGATCAAGTTGTTAAAAAATATCATTTTTTCCATGAATTTTTTAGTTTGTTTCATTTTAATCAAATGTTTAATTTTACTCTGAATTTATTAACTTTTTTTCTTAAAACTTAAAATATGTATTAATCTTTGTGGTATGAACATTCTTAAGTCAATGTTAATTATAATTAACTTCATATTTATCATAAATATTAATTTACAAATTTTTTTTAGAAGAATTTTTTGCATTAGATACTTTACCCCAACTTATATGATACATGCACACCCCAAACACTGATTTATAGTACACCCTCTGTCATACCTGCATCCCAAACATTGACTTTAGTACACACTGAATTGTACCTACGCATCAAACACTGACTTCCAGTATACCCATCTGTCATACCTGTACCCCAAACACTAATTTTCAGTATTTCATACTATCCTAGAAAATTTTTACCATACTATACCACCCTGCAAAAATTTTACTCTGCAGCCAAACACTCCCTTAATGACATGAAATACTTTTTTTTTTTTAGAAGCGGTCATGAAATATCTTTAAATAATGAAAATGTGAGAAATTTAATTCATAATCTTACCTAAAAATTAATTTCTTAAAAATTTCTTTTACTATCAAATGTTGTTTATAGAGTTAGATGTCTCATCACAATAATCAAAATACATAAGAAGCTATCTCAAACCGTCACTAATATAAAATATAATGATAATAATATTTCTGTGTTTGAACGCAATTAAATTAAAATATTGTCAAAAGTAATTATTATAAACGAGATTTGAGGTGCTGGGTATTATAAAAAAAAATATAATGATAACGATATTTAGGAAACATGTTATAACATAGGAATTATATAGATGCATCTTATATCGAATAAGTCAATAGCGCAATGGTTTTATTATTTGGTTGTAAACCAATTCAACACTTACAGGTTTGATCCCGAAATCAGTATTTGTCCCCCTTCTCTTTATATGTACTCAAAAAAAAATTAGATGCATCTTATTATAACATGAAATTAGATCAATTTTTATTTATTAAAATATTTTATCTTTAGATTTTTTTAATTTAAATTTACAAAATAATTTCGTTAATCTTAGGATTAATATGGAACATAATTTACCTTGTCTATATTATTTAATTTAAATAATAATATTTTTAGTCTCACAAAATAAATTTAATAAACACAAAATTAATAAATACTCCATATTGTCAATAAAGTATTTGAATTAAATATTTTTTTAAAGAAAATTTTTTTTTCGTACTTCATGAATCAAGAGGAAACAAAAAAATCAAACAAAAAATTTGAGCATCCCATTTTTTTTTCTTTTAACAAATTAAAAGTTTTTTGAACTAATGTGACACTATTAATACTAATTATAAATAAAATAATTAGTTTTGTACTTTTTTTATTTTTAGAACAATTATTTTTTAACTTGATCTTTCGATCTATTTATTTTAATATATATTTTTTATAAAAAAATATTTTAGTATTTATTATGTTTTTCTCAATTATGATTTGTTGCTTGGATATTAAATCACCTAACTAATGATGCCATAATATATATAGTTTTTAATAAATCAAATATGTAAGGAATTTTTGTTATTGCCGTTCAAAAGACTTCTATTTAAAAAAGTAGGGGAGCTGGAAAGAAAATGTTAAAGAAGAAAAAGTTAATCTCAAATAAAACATGAACTATGTAAAATAATAGTTGATTTTATGTACATCCGCCTCATGAATTTAGGCTAACACATTAGTTATTATAATTGATGGATCATAATTATTCTAAGGGGGTGTTTGTTTACCATATTTAGTGAGTATTTAATTTTAAGAGTTATTTTGAATAGTTAAAATTTGAAATTTATAATCAAAAATTCGTTTTGATGTGATTTTTGTGTATAAATATTAGATTCAAAATTTTGTTTGGATGTAGATTTAAAATGAATAGCTATTTTGACTTGTTAAAAAAGTAATTATTAAAAATGAGTTATTTTGATTGATTTGAAATGAATGATTAAAAATGAATGGTTAGAAATAATCGAATAGTTATAAATGAATTATTAGAAAAGAATAGTTAGAATGATAGATATTTTTAAAAGTAAAAAGAGGAGAAGTTATTAAAACTTGTTTGGACGTAGGTTTTCAAGGAGGAATTAGCAAATCCTCAAACTAAATCCTCTTTAAATATGACAAACAAACAGCTCTTAAAAGATTTGTGGTATCCCTCTCCTCATTTATTCTAAAAAATATCATTTTTTTTTAGACAAATATTTGCATGCTGCCCAGATAGCATATAGCTACTAAAGTAGTTTCATCCAATTTTAAAGAATAATCATTTAAAAGGAAAAAAAAAAATTAATGACTAAGATTTAGCTACCTTAACGGTGGCATTCTACTTGGACAGCATGCAAATATTCTTCTTTTTTTCAAGTTTTTCTGTAGAACTAAATTCTAACATGGTACAAAATTTGTTTTCAAATTTAATAAAAAAAAACCAAATTTGTAATATTAGAAATTTAATCATACTTGAACTGTTTTTGGACGTTCCGGAGAAGAAGAAGAAGTCAAATTTCCATTGGACAATGAAATCTGGTTTCCTCCACCATTACTTGTGTGAGGACGACGAGGTCTGAGCTTCTCCAAAACGACGCCGCACCAGTCCCAAATATGCAACACCACGAACGTCCCAATCCCTCCGATCAATCCATAAGCAATGGAATACGTAAACGGCATCAAAATCATCGTCAAAAACGCCGGAATCGCTTCTCTCATATCCCCCCATTCAATCTCCACCATCGATCTCGCCATCAGAACCCCCACCACTATCAACGGCGGCCCCACCGCCCACCCCGGTATCGACGCCAACAGCGGCGTGAACCAGAACGACATCAGAAAGTACCCCGCCACCGTCACTGCCGTCATCCCCGTCCTCCCTCCCTCCCTGATCCCTGCCGACGACTCGATGTACGCCGACACGGGCGACGTCCCGAGCAAAGACCCGACAACGATCGCGAAGGCATCCGACATGAACGCAAAATACTGCCCCTCGAAATCCCCGGCTCCGTCGGTAAACCCGGCGTACCGAGCAATGGAGTACAGAGTTCCGGTGGTGTCTAATATATCCACGTAGAGGAAACTGCCCACCACTTCCCAGAAATGAAGCTTCCCCAAATCCTTAAAACTCAATGCTCCGGCCGTGGTTTTAATCCAATGCACGTCCACTACCTTCTTGAAATACTTATACGCAGCGTCGCCAGCCGCCGTGTTGGGAAACGTCGTAACCGCGGTGTTTCGGAACCACGAAACCGCGGTTACGAAAACCACGCCGTATATCATTGCGCCCTTTACACCCTTCACCAAACAATAAGCAATGATTATAAATCCCACCACGCCCAGCCACAACGTGGGGCTTTCCATTCTGTTGTGAAGGCAGAGGATCTGATCTGAGAGGCCGCCGTTTGGGACCAGACTGACCGTTCCGTTTGGGGCAGTTACCACTGGAGCTAATGCTGCCCGGGAATTGTTCGGGCAGGCTCCGAGTGTGACGAGCGTGGATGGGTTGTACCCAATCAGCCCGATTCCTTGGTTGCTCTGTAATCCGATGAAGGCAAGGAATAATCCGATACCGGCTGAGGATGAGATTCTGATGGGTTTCGGGATTAATTTGGCTAGTTTGGCTCGCAATCCGACGGCGGAGATTAGAAGGAAGAGTAATCCCTCGATGAAGATTGCGGTTAATGCACTTCTGTACGGTAATTGACCCGACCGCCCGTGAAACCCGACGACGGCGAAGGCGAAATAGGCGTTGGTGCCCATTCCGGGAGCTAAAGCTAAAGGGAGATTTGCAAAGACGCCCATCACGAAGCTTCCGATGAGGGAGGACGCGGCGGTGGCAATGATTAGATCTTTCCGGGTGGTTTCGAGGCAGGCGGAGTAACCCGGGTTCACGGGTCGGAATTTGCAGGAAGGGTCGGGTTGGATGAGGTGGGTGCAGGTCGGGTCGGAGCAGAGGGGGGTGCAGTCGGCGGCGGAGCACGTGCCGCCGGAGTCCGTGAGGATGCTGGCGTTGACGGCGAGAATGTAGGCCATGGTGAGGAAAGTGGCGGTGCCGGCGCGGAGCTCCGTCGTGAAGGAGGTGTTTCGTTCGGCGAGTTTGAAGTGCTTTCCGACGCGGGTGGTGTCGACGTAAGTGTTTAATCTGGTTCGCAGAGAAGCCTTGTGCTCCGCCGTTGTCGCCATGGGAGATTGTTGTTTTGTGGGAAGTGGCCAGGAATAATAACTTTCAACTTATTACAGTTTTGAAAATACGTTCAACTTTAGCAAGAGTTTTAAAAATGTCATTTCCCTTAAATTTAGATAAAACTAGTTAATTTTTTTTTAAAAAAATATACGAGTGAATTTATGAAAAGTTTCAAAATATTTCCATCCATAACAAAGTCAACAAGAGCATAGTTCACCGGCATCCGTGTACGCTTAATCGAGATTTTGGATTCGAGTCTCCCACCACCAATTATTTTAATTTTAAAAGAAACTTTTAAATTTTTATTTAAATAATATTCATGATCTTTAAAATACTTTAAAAGTCATTTTTATTCAAAAATGTTTTTTTTTTCTTTTCTTCATGTATTTTTCTCAATAAAAATCAATGAGATTAATAAATATAGTATTAACTTGTAACTGGTGCATAAATAACATTAGTAGGACTTGTTGGTCTCCCTCACCTCAATTTATACTAAAAAAAAAAAAACTTTTGACAAAATCGTGTGGCAAACAAGTTCTAAAATTCATGATCATAATCATCTTTCATAATTTTTGAAGGACAAACAAAAACTAAATTGTTGTTAGGATGAATTTTAAAATATACATGAATATTTTGAGTTAGAGATTTGTTCAACATAATTTATCATATTTTGATTAATTTTTAGCTTGAATTCGTTTAAATCATTTCGATACTCATATATTTTAAAATTAAATCAATTGACAATGAATAAGGTAAACCATTTATTTTATAAATTAGGAAATATCAATATGTATATATTTGAGCTAATAAACTATATTAAAATAGCATGAGAATTCATCTCAAAAAATTCAAAATCAATTGTGAATGAAGAAATAACCCATTCTTATAAATGTTAAAAGCTAAGATTTTCAACGTGCAATCCTCAACATAATTTAAATAATTAAAGAACTAATATTGACATAGAATTAACTAATAAATTAAAAATAAAAAGGTAAAAATTGTCATGAAACAACCTATCTAAATTTCTAGAATATTATTAAAACAAAACTTTAACTTTTTTAATAAAATTTTGTGAATATTTTTTAAAAAATTGTTAAGGCCAGAAGTTTTTTTTTTGAAACATTTTTAAAACTTAGGGATATTTTTTAGACAAAACTTTAATAACTTTCATTCAAATATACTAGTAAAGATATATTTGAAACTTTTGTTAGAGTTGAGAGGTAATTTCAAATTTTTTTCAAAGTTTATGAATATTTTTTACCAGATCTCTAAAGTCAAGGGGCATATTGTATTAACTTTTTGAAAAGTAGAAAGTGACACACTAAAAGAAAAAAAAATGAGAAGAATTTGTGCGTAATCTGAATTACACCCTACCTTGATGTCATTCATTTGGAGTCACATATCTTCCTTCTTTTTTTTAATTTTAAAAAAAGAAATAGATATGTGGCACCAAATGTGCCACACGGGTGAATCATGCCAGGGTGCAGCTTCACATCCAAATTCTTCTAAAAAAAAAAAAATTAAAGACATGGAAATAAATGATTTCCACTTGCAACTGTAGAAACAAAAGCCGATTTGGTTACAGTATGTAAGCTCGATAGCGGCTGCTTCTTTCATCCACCACCTCCTTGCTGCATCCACGGTCGAAACCTACTAATTTTTTGTTCCAAGTTTCATCAACTTTTCCCATGTTAAATTTTACTGTTATGTATTTTGGGAAAATCTTAAATTTTATCACTATAATAAATATTGAGAAATTGTTTTAGGTGGCAGTTTTATTATCGTCTATTTAATTATAATATTAAAAATAAAAAAAAAATCATTCAAAATTTTAGGTATTTTTTTTGTATATTTCAATTTTCTCATTCGTCATCTCTCAATTGAAGACTGTTTGGTGCACTGATTGAAAACTGTCGGTGGCTCTGGTTGAAAAATATTTGTAACATTGAATAAAGACTTTTTCTGGCATTGATTGAAAACTATATCATGTCTTGTCCTGTATTTTCATCACGACCCTCCAGGTACATTTTTCTTGATTCTCGAGATTTTCGAGTGAGTTTCCAAAAACTTTTAGTCTTAGGGCCATTTTGGTGATTTTGTCCCTAGGGGACCTATCTACAAATATTAATTGTTTTGGGCCATTTTTCGTAATTTCAAGATTTTTGGGGCAATTGTATAAATAGAAGAAAGGCTTGTTGAGAAGAGTTAAGTGTGGTGTATTTTCTCATTCATCGTTTAGAGATCAATAGAGAGATCAAAGAGTTGGGAGAAGTTAGAGCTGCGGTGATCGCCAGCCACCACGCAAGCCATCGTTGTCGCCCCCTCGTCTCCAAGCCAAGTGCAGCACCGTCATTGATCGCACACTTATGATCCCACGACTTGTCTCTTTTACCTAGCGCGAGCCAACTCACCGATCATCGGTCGCATGCACCCTCATGTGCGACTAAGTCGCAGTCTAGCGACACCCCTCAGGCTAGTCACACGACCTCAACACCTAGTCCCTTGCGCACACACGCCTTGGTCGCCACCAGCGAGCGCCTGCGACCATAATACTTACTTCCCTACTCGTGTGATTGTGATTCATGTAGCCCATTAGCCCTAGCCTTCTTACGAGCGAGCCCAACGCCTAGCGCCACACTTGCCTCGCCGTGCTCCCTTAATGTGTGAGCCGCCATGCCCTTGCAACTGAGCTATTGTGCAGCATCCACGTGCCCCCACAATGCTTTGCCCTGCCCTAGTTTTTGTACCCATAACCTCTCTTATTGGTAGGTTTTAGTATATTAGTGTCTGATTGTTTTGTATGCGCCTAGGTTGAGTTATTTGTGTAAGAACCCAAAATTTCTATCTAGGATTCATACGTCATGTTGCCTCTAAAACAGTTATAAAAATGCAGTTGAAATTAAAAATACAAAACGGTTCCTACTTCTGTCCATTTATTTCAAACCAACATCATATTCAGAAATTCATAAACCTTATTTAAGCCCTTGGCCAAGGAAATTCAAAACAACTTAAAAGCATTTCAACAAATAACAAAAAGGCATTCATGCCAGAATACTAAACGTTTAACAGAAATACCAACAGCAGTTCTACTAGCATGCATAAAGGGACCAAAAGTAAAACAAATGCATAAGAAAACAAACGCCTAGACAAAACTAATGCAGCAAGCTTAACCCATGATCACTCCAATATCTTCCCAACTAACCATCTCGATCTAACCAATGATTACCTAGTGGAAACAATAGAATAAATGTGAGTATAAAAGAATAGTCAGTTAAAACCCCCAATAGGGGTACAATACATATAGTTAGAAACCAATATACTAGCACATACATGTAACACAACAATCAATAAGGTCATGGGATACATTACATGAATCGCTTGTGACTCCCTTAAGGCACTCACCTAACTCATCAGGACAATCCCTAGGTAACTGGCTTATATAAAGATATCAACGAATAGTGTATTGACACTACTAGTCCAGGTCAGCCATCTACCTGATATTTGGTGTGTGAACACATGCACCGAATGATATTGCAAACCAGGTTTAGGCCTACACAAACTGCCCTAGTCCGAGTTCACATGCCTAAATATAAGAAGGAAAAAGTGTTCCACTGATTCACAGTTGGTGGAGGCCTTCACCAAAACCTGTGTCAGCCTGTTCACATTCATCATCTGAAGCTAACGCTTTCTCAAAGCAGGCGCCACTATAATCAAATCCCCACCTTGAACGGGCTAAAAACTTGGCATCGTCGGGAAGGGCATGTTACATCACATCCCTGGCTATTGGGGGTGCCATAAATCCTCACATCCCCAACCAATGAGGGTGGCATGATCCGTCACCCTCTAGATGATGACACCTAACACGTCTAACTAGGAACTGCATGCTCGGTTCTAACAATCGAAAAAACATGCTCATCATCAACTATCATCAGAGTAGGATTTTACTCATACATCAAGACCACGACCGACTCACATGCTAGCAATAAAACAGACGTGTGTGCCATACATATGAACAGACAAGCATCAAACATGGATAGAACTAAACTCATTCAGATCACACATCAAAATCCCATAATTCAGACATGCATAAGATATGTAAACAGCATAACAAACATACAGATAACAACTAGGTGCAAGGTCAACACAACACAAAAAAGGTGTCCATACTTGAAAAGAAAATAAAGAACAGCGCTCCTTGAGCTCCAACAGCAGACAATGCACAAACAAAAAAACTAATCACGACCAACAACATAACACAACTAAGCTAACAGAACTCAGGAACGAAAAATTACCAAAGTCCTCAAAGAGAACACGCACACGCAAACTTAAAGGTGCGTGGGATGTTGCAACTTGCATCTTAGCCATGCACAAGGGCACGATCGTGCAAGTTAAAGGATACTTGGAGCCACTAAAAGGATACTTGGAATTGATATAGTCAAGAATAAGAGTCTTAGGTGCTCTGAAACTTGCTTAAGAGTTTTATAGTCTTAAATTTCTTAGTAAGTTTAGAATGGACGATTGTAAGTCTGTAAAAGCTCATATTGATCAACATATTAAGTTGTAAGCTAAACAGTCCCTAGTTACAGATGAAGAAAAGTTTGAAATGTCTAATATAATGTTCTCTATGCTAGTGTTGTTGGTAGTTTAATGTACCTCATGGTTTGTACTAGGCTTCATCTAACATATGGTATGAGTTTGATTAGCATATACATGTCGAATCCTAGAAAGCAACATTAATTAGCTATTACATGAATGATGAGATACTTAAAAGACATTGTGAAGGGTTATTTGTGTTTCAGGAAAGTACCGAAACAATCATCATAGGACAGAGATGAATTGAATTATTACCTTGGATAAGTGGAAACATTAAAGTTAATAATAATAATAATAATAATAATAATAATAATAATAATAATAATAATAATAATAATAATAATAATAATCATAATAATAATAGTAATAATAATTTATTAATAATAATAGTAATAAGACATAAAAATCCGCTCCCAACAAATTGGGAGCAACCAAAAACAGAAACATAATCTTGAAACTAAGATTTTGGTCCACAACTTGGACCGAAATCGATTGTAACAAGAAGAGCTAAATATCAAATAAGTTGTCAATGGATCAACAACACCTTGCGAGCTGACGTTGATATATATGGGAGTGAAAGATCCCAACATAAAAGATAATCTCAATAATTCCAACACTACAACGATTGAGTTTTGATGAAGTTTGGTGATTAAATCAATTGATAAACAACGTAGTGACGTACTTGTAACTACCAAAGAGAAAGAAGCAACCTCCAAGACCATAAAGAAGAGGAGACAACTTCAAGGATAACATCTGAAATTATGATGGAAACAGAATTGAACTACTTGCAACTGCATGCTACCATACTTATTAATACTAAATAAGACTCATAAAGAAAAAGAAAATGCAAACACTTTTATGAAATTATGGAATGTCCAAGAGTTGTCTATCCCTCAAACATCTCAACTTATATTACTTATGATGGTTAGCGACCTGAGTTTCAAGCTACACCAATAAAAAAACATGTGACTAATTCTAACTCATCTGAAAACATTTTTTTTTCCTGATTTTGTTTTCTTCACCGCCATTGAATCTAAAGTATAAACAACAAATTCAACTAACTTGTTTATCACCTTCTTTTTTTTTAAGAGGACAGAAAGTCCCCTATACAATAATGGCTGCTTCTTATAAAATAGAAATCGAAACAACCCCACATGAAAGACTTTACATTATATCATAGCCTCAAATAACAATAATGCTTTAAAAAAAAGAAAGAAAAAGTGGGAGGCTAAAAGTAAAATGCACAAACTTTGTCCTAAAAACTTTTGTGAAAAAGTATAAGTGCTATTCTCATTAGTTTAATATGAACCATTTGTGTAACTAATCCATCAATCAATTTTAATTATCTAGAATATAAAAGAAAGAAAGAAAAAAAAAAGAATTTTTACATGACAATCATACTCACAAAGAGGAATATTTAAATCATGCCCGAGTATGATGCATAAAATAATATTATATATGTGGTCCAATATGGGCCACAATCTATTTAATTATAAACTTAAAAGATAAAAAAAATAAAATAAAGAATTATAGATTGTGGCCCATATTAAGCCACATATATGGGCATCATGCCCGGGCATGATCTAAATATTTCTCCATCACAAAATGCAAAATTTTAATGGGTCCAATGAGGAATAAATTTGGATAGCTTCAACCCGTGGCGAATCACCCCCACTTTCTCTTTATGTATACCACATTTATTAAGGGTCCGACTAGAAGTTAACCAATTAAGCCATATTGGTAGAGTAGGGAAAACATTTAGGAGAGAATGGGAGTATGAATGATTTCGTGTGTTTAAGCCACCGAGAATCATTTCCTTCATAATCACTTTTTTCCAAATGTGGGGAAAACATTGAGAGCATGTTTGGTGTAAGTGTTAAGTTAATTCAGATTAATTTAATCCCTCTAATTCGTGTTTGGTGGACGGATTAACTTAACCCCTTAGACTAAGTTAACCCTTCACGAAATCTAACAATAATCCTTATATACTCTCTCTTTGTCTCTTTTCGAAATAATCTTTAATTATATTTTTTAAACAATCTATTCAACTTTAAAATTTAGATTTAAAAATTTATTCAAATTATTTTTGGGTTTTATAGTTCATCTAATATATATTTCTATGGTTTCTAAATTTAGTGTTAAATGTAAATATATTTTTAATATATATATATATATATGAAGAAAAAAAATTATACTACCATTATTGTACACATTTTAAAAATATCATTCCACAAATTTCAATTTAATAAATTTTGTAAATAAACAACTAATATCGTAATTACACACAATTTAAAAATTAAAAGTTATACCATTTTTTTGTGAAAAAAAAATTGAGACTATATATACATATTCTAAAAATATCATTGTACAAATTCATATATTATTTAAGGTTTGAAAAAAAAACAATTAATATGATAATTACACATTTTTCTAAAATAACGGACATACGAATTATAAGTTAAACCTGCCTTTTTGGGTTCTACTTTCGAAATTTAATGGTGAACAAATGTTTGTTGAGTAATAAACCTCAATGATAGAGCAAAGGACCAATGAACATTTTTTTTTATATCACAATTTTCTCCATTTACCAAAGTTACAATGAAAAAAAAAATTAAATTTATTTTAAAAATTAACTAAAATTTGGATTTAAAAGTAACTTTAGAAAGCCATATAAATAATTAATGAATTTGACTATAATGTTTCATTTCTTTTGTTCAACATATGTGCATCATTTGTTGACTAATCCTCCTACTTTTTTTTTGTTTTTTTTTTTTTGAGATTACAACAATTGAGAGTGGGGGCTCTTGTTGGCGACTAATCCCTTTACTTTATATCTTATCATAAAATATATTTTCCTCCATCAATATGAAGTGAATGTTAATTTCAAATTATTTTGTTGCCTATTGTTTAAATTTAAATAAGAAATAAACATACACACTTAGGTAGAATTATTCTAAAATGCATTAAAATACAAGTTTGATAAAATAAAGTTACACAATTAACTTATAACCCTTTTAACTACTCATTGTTATGTTGTTACAATTTCAAATTAATGTCATTTTGTGATGTATATATACTGTCAAGGAAAAAAAATTGAAGAGTAAATACATACCTCATATGTAGAATCATTTAAAAAAATGGAAGAAGAATGACAAATATAAGTTTAAAAAATTCGGTTTAACTTAACTTGCAAATCAAGCACATCTTAACTTAACACTCAGCTTAACTTAACCCTTGTACCAAAAAAATAATTAGTTTAACTTAATCTAGGTTACATAAGTCTGCTCACCAAACACAGATTAATTAACTTAACACCCAGCATAACTTAATGCTTAGCTCAATTAAATCACTCTTAACTTAGTCTTAATCCCTACACCAAACACACCCGCATTATGATGAGCGCAAAAAACGTTGCTTGATTTTACAAAGCTAGAGGTCCTTCTAGGATCCTTGCAAAAACTCACAATGAAGGCTAACTTAGA
>JBBMKA010073521.1:0-15392 GCA_037833695.1 Sechiopsis laciniata | reverse complement strand
TAATAATAATAATAATAATACATTTTTTAAATCATGGGGTCGTTGATAAATATCTGATTTAAAAAAAAAAAAAAATTGTTCACATTCCTATACAAAATATTTCACGTTAAGAAAATATTTGATTTCTTATTCAAATTCTAATAAAAAAAATCCAAAATTTTAAATTAATTTCCAAATTTTAGCTTGATTTTTAAATATATATTATAACAAAAACAAGAAAATTATTTAGAACTAGAACTAATATTTATAAGTTTAATCTTTAAAAATAAACAATTTAAAACTAAAGAATTATCAAACAAAACCCATTTATTCAAGTTTTCACCCTTTAACATTTTATTATAAAAGAAAAAAAAACCATAATTTTTTTAGTTAACTATTTTAGTTTTAAAATTTCCTTTTGACCATACTGGACAACACGTTTTACTTAAAACTTAATATTCAAAATTTAAAAATTAAAATCATGTTCGATATTTGGTTTGGTCCGTATTAATTTCTTTGTTTTTTTTTTTAAGAATTAATTTCTTTGTTTTTGTATTAACTACATTTTACAAATGAGTCAAAATTCAAGTTAAATTTCGGTAAACAAAAAAAAATAGTTTTTTTCAAAACATTTTATTTGTTTTCTTTATTACTTGGTTAGGAATTCCCCATTTTTGTACTCAAAATAAATAAATAAATAAACACCAAAAATAGGATTTTGAAGAGAGAGAAAAAAAGTTTTGTAAGAAAGTGATTGTGGTAATAATACCTTCCTTTGTCTAGCTTGAGCAAGGGCTGTTTCAAGTTGCTTTTCAAGATTTTGAAGCTCCTTTACACTCAATGGTCCAAGATCTTCCCCAAGCAAATGCCTATCATCCAAATTTTATCATTATAAGCTTCAAATAATCAAATCCTTAATTAATTAATTATAACTAATTTTATACATAATAGAGAGCTTAGAGATGGTAATTTAACCTCTGAGTCCGACAAAGAGATTCATATTTAGCTTTCAATTTTGAGATTTCTTGGAACCAATTCTGCACATTGTGTTGAGATTAAACATATCCTTAGTAATTACAAAATATCAATATATTTTCTTTAATCAACTTTTATTGTTGCAAATATAGTTAATACAAACACTCTTATACAATAAATATATATTATTTATGCATCTTAATATACAAGAGTGTTGAAACGATAGAAGAAAGTGTCTTACTTTAATCTTGAATATAAAAAATCGAACCAAAAAAAAAAAAAAAAAAGGTTCAAACTAAACAAAATGTGTTTCAAATTAGGATATAGAGGAAAGATGTAACTCTTGTGAACAATATGTATGAAATTTAGACAATTGATTTTGATTGTTTTTTTTTTTTTTTTTGAAACTATTAATTTTGATTGTTAGTATCATTGGAGTTGGAATAATTAATGCTTTTGTCAATTATAATTAGTTGTTATATTAAAAAAATTTACAGTAATATGCATTCTTTCCATTACAATTTAGAAAAAAAAAATGTGTTTGTTAAAATGAGTAGAACTCAACTGATATCTTAGTACTATTGGTCTCAAAGTTACAGATTCTATTTTCCCATCTCACACATGATAAAAAAAAAAAAGTTTGACTTTTCTAATTATTAATTTGCTTTGTTATCTAGTTATCAAACTCATTTTTCAAAGTCTCTTAACAAAACTACTTTTTATGGCTTTTAACATTTTATAAAATTATAAAAGAAAAATATTAATTAGCTCAAAAGTTAAACAAATTATTAATAATAAAACCATATATGTACATATATAATTTTCTTCCCAACACAACTTTGTTGCTTTGTTACGGTCATTTTCAGTTTTCTTCCTTAAACAAATAAATATTGTAAGCTTTATGATCTGCTCAGAATTTCTATGTTTTGCAATCAACCTTTTTTAAACATCTTTAACATTTTAGGCAAAGATAAAAAACGTACAAAAAATAATTTTCAAAATTGAGTTATGTTCTTACAATTTAGTTTAGGCAAAAACTAAACAACTTGTGTATAAGTAATTAAGGAATTTTTTTTCTTGTTCTTAATTTCCTAATCCCACTCTCATAACTACATTTAATCCTAACTAAAAGTAATTTTCTCAACAAAAATAATCCAACCCTAATTTAAAATAATAAAAAATACAATGTGGTTCAAAATCAAAAAGGATATCAAACAAAGCAGAACCTATAACGTGAACAACAAATTGAGTTCAAAACTAAAATGGGTATCAAAAGAAGCGAACGTGACAAAAGCGAAAACAAAATTACTCATAAAATAAAATGAGGAAAAAGAAGAAATTAGAACAACCTGGGTTTCTGGTTCAGTATAATTGTGTTGAGAAGAGAAGCAACAACGTTGGTACCGCTCCAATGTTTTGGTCGTACTATACAAACACATTAAAATCCAAAAAAGAAGAAACCTTTGTGAAGAACATAACAGAATCACCATTAATAGAGAGAGTAAGATGAAATTTCCAAAGGATTGAAGAGTGAAAAGAAAAAGAGACAAAAGGGGTTACAGATTTAATTAGGAGGAACAAGAAAAAAACCCTAGTTTCATTTTTATACACAAAGGTCACATTGATGAAATTAAAAAACAGGAATCAACAACCTAGGCCACATCAACAAAAACCCTTTTCCCCAAAAATCAAGAAGGGTTTTCATCTTCAAGAGCAAGATTTAAAATCCGCTCGTGTCATAAAAATTAAAACAAGAGCATAACTCAATCGACATAAATTGTATCTATTTATGACCAATAGATCAGATCTGAAAAAGAAAATTGGTATAAATGAAAAGGGTTACCTTGCGCTTCCGAATTCAAAGAGCTTGCCTCGGCTGGAGAAGACAATGAGAGCGACCTCGGCATCGCAAAGAATGGAGAGTTCGTAAGCTTTTTTGAGGAGGCCGTTTCGGCGTTTCGAGAAAGTTACTTGGCGGTTAATTTTGTTCTCTATTCGCTTGAGTTCAACTCTTCCTCTTCCCATTTTTGAGATGAAGGTTGGAGGATGTGATTGTTGGTTTAGTTTTGGGGATTTGGGGAAGTGGAAGTTAAGAAAGGTTTTTGGAAAATGGAGTGGAGAAGAAGGGAGAGAGGATCTTGTTTTACAATAAAATGGAAACTTACCCAATGCTTTGTTCTTCTTTGCTTATTCTTTTTTTCCTTTTTAATTTTGGTAAACCTAATCTCTTTCTCTATTTGTTTCTACCCTCTCTTTCTACCTCTCTAGTAGTCCGTTCTTTGTGCTTGAGAGAGAGTGTGTAAGATACCAAAATAGGTCTTGGGGTGGGCTGCCCTTCAAGTGGAGGGTATAGGGTTAAAACCCAACCATGGTTAACCTATAGGGGGTGTTATGTTTGCCGTATTTAAGGAGCATTTAGATTGAGAATTTACTAATTCTTCCTTGCAAAATTATATCCAAACGAGTTTTTATAACTATTCAAAATAACTTATCATTTTTATTATTAAAAATAACTACTCATTTCTAATAATTCATTTATAAATATATAAAATAACTCTTTATTTCTAATCATTCTTTTTTCAACTATTCAAAATAACTACTCATTTTAAATCTACATCCAAAGAACGTTTTGACTCTAACTTCTCTATAAAAAAAATCACATCCAAATGAATTTTTGGCTACATCTCTCAATTTTTAACTACTCAAAATAACTTCTCATCAAAACCTCATCCAAACACCTCCTAGGAAATTAATTTCTAGATAGGAGGTTATTATGGATTAAACTCATCAACTCTTAATTCGACATTGTGTAACACCGTGGTCGCCAGTGTTCTTACCCTTTTCAACAATATTTGAAGATAGGGAAATTCAAATCTACGACTCCTAAATCGAAAATCCTTATCAATTATCATTAAGTAAATTTTTTGACATTCTTTTTTGTTTAATTATTTGGCTATTTCTTGTGTTAACTAAAAGTAAATCTAAATCGATCTTCGGCTAACTGGGTAGGAAAATTTGAATCTATAATTTTTCTTAAGCATAAATTTATATTTTATGTCGGTTGAACTATATTCTTGTAGACACTATTGTTAAATTGATAATAAACTAAAAAAAGTTAAATGAATGAAAAAAGGATCTCCTTTTACCAACCTAAATACACCTCATGAGTTTGAATCCTCTCTTGTCCTAATTATTTATTATACTAAAAAAAGTGTTACTTTGTAGTTAATTTGGTTAAATTACAAATGTAAGATTTTCAAATTTTGTATTAGTATAAGTCTTTAAATTTTCACATTTGAACTCAATAGGTAACCCCTATATCCAAACACCCTTTTAATGAGTCTGTCACAAATATAACTACCCTTATCAATAGTCGATGTAGATTTAATAATTTAAATTTTTTTGTCATTTTCTTTTACAATGTCGAGAATCAAATCATGAACTTTTAGTTTAGAGCAAAATTTGAAGTATCTAGTACATACTTCCTATAATTCGTCGGGATGGTAATGTGCCCAATTTTTAATAATATTATTTCTTTTTAATTAGTATAAATCATCATTTTTATATGGTTTTTAATATACTTATATTAGTTCTGTGAGGACAAAGGGACATTTTTGTCCTCACAGCCAGAAGTATATACTAGGTAATTTTTAAAAAGTACCTATGGTTTAATCAATATTTTCATCCATTAAATTATATTCAAATTTGGTAAAACAAATATTTCAAAATTAACTAATATGGAAGGAATTTATATGAACTAATGTGGGTGGGAATTTTCTTGAATTTTTATGTTTTAAGTTTGAAGTTTCAGATATTTGGATGTGTGGTTTAATATTCACTTTCTAAACCTTGTATGAGAGGCCAGTTTATCTTTTTAATTTTAAAAATTATAATTGTAATATTCTTGGCAAAATCAATTACAGCCATCCGAAAAAAAAATTACATTATTACAGCCATCGGAAAACTAGAAAATGTAAGAAAAGAAAAATCTTCTAATAAATGTATTATTCTCAATATTTTTACCACAAGAATTAATGAAAATGATACAGAAATAAGAAGTTTTCCTCTATGATTATTGTTTATTTTTGGAAATTATGTACAAATGAAAGGTGGGCTAGATTAGGATGTGTTGGGTATGTACAGTAAATGCCAACCACAACATAACTCTTTGATATAACTGGTAATTAAGTATTTATGGATTTAAATTTTCACTAAAAGAATTTTGCTGAACAAAAATATTTGTTAGCCCATAATCTTTTTTTTTTCAATGTTCCATCAATTTTTTCAAAGAAAATTGTAATATAGTATTAGTAAATAAAATTTAGGTTAGATTATATTTTAAATTTTGTCTATAATTTTTTAACAATTTCATTATCGTTCTTCTCCTTTAATTCCTTAGATATCTTAAGGCTAGTGAAATATTATTTGGTGGGTATTATTACTTGTACTTCAAACAATATTAGCTATAACGTGATTATACTTTTCAATAAAAAAAAAAGAATAATAATAATAAACACGTTTTTTGTATATGTTCTTGTTTTAAAATTCACCAAACCAGTGGATCATTCGAATAGAACGCCACACCAATAGAACTCATTTTCAAATTAATAATAATTTGTCTTAATATTTTTTAAAAAACTTGTACTCGATTTTTTTTTCCCCACAAAATAATTACAAATGTAGATAAATTCTAAAGTATTTGTATTTGTAATCATTAGTATATTTTAATACTGCATTATAAATATTCATTAATACCAGTATATTCTATTATAAATATTCATTAATATTTGTATTATAAAAAAGTATGTGACAATACTTATTAATATCAATGAATATATTTAATAAAAAAAATTGAAAGTAACTATATTTATAATTATTTTTTAGATTTGACTGATATGAAGTTCCATTTCTTTTTAGTTCATCAACATTTGAAATTGGACAATTTTAAATATCTAACGCTTTGGTATCAAAAATATATTTTAACTAGTTAAACCTTTTTTTTTATTATTATTATTTTTTTTAATGTTCTCCTACAAAATCTCAAATTTTTATTTGTGAGATATAATCGATTGTCTTTAATTATTCTCACACATTTTATATTAAACGTTTATTACCCTTTTTGCACACTAAACCCTCACAAAAAGGAACTCCCTGTGATATTTTCATGTGAAAAAAGGTAATATGTTTAGCAAAAAAGACAAGAATACAGTGAAACACAAGACAATGAGGCTCAAGGGGCCCTAATTTCTTTTACAAACATATAAACATATAATTTTTTTTATTTTTTATTTTTTGTTTATATCCATGATTGTTTGGATCAATTTGCGTGTACTTTGACTAATGTTAGATGTAATGTTTTTATTATTAGCCCATTAAAAGAAAAAAGTATATTGAAAAAGCTTATAAAAAAATAAATGCAATCCCTTCACAGCTTTTGTCAATGAAATGACAACACTCTGATTTTCCATGTGCCCAATGTATGTGCATGGTAAATTGATCATCTTCTCTTTTCTTACTATTACCATAGTTTTAGTTTTAGTTTTTTTAAGGGTTATACTTCAAATTGGTTTAAAATTCAAACATTCCATTATAGAAATATTTATATTAGGAATAATATAACTATTTTTTACATTCGGGAGTGTGTGAGCTTACTTACGTGAGTTACTTTATCATTCAATCTTAATAATTAAAATTTATATGAACTTATGCAAAATTGCTTAAATGATAGGTTTAATATTTGACATACATGATCATTATCAAGTGAACAAGGATTACAAAGTATAATATATTTTATCAACTAATCTTAAAATTTAAAAATCAGTTTTAAGATTGAAACTCTATTTTATCTATTTTTTACTAATTTTTCTGCTTCGTAAGATATTTAAAATAATTTATTCCAATTGGATGGGGCAGATCCAAGTTTTACATTTTGAAGGTAAGAGATAATATTATATACAAAAAATTTCTAAATGTCAAAGATTCGAGTCCACACCTCTATATTAATAAAATTTTAAAATTTTAATCTAATATATAATAAGTTCGTAAAATTTAAATGCTTGAATAAATTCTTAAATTTTGAATTTTTAAAAAAATAAGTAAATCAACAATAGAGCATTATTATTTAACAAATTAAATAATAAAATTAATTTGATAGTATGTTAAATATTTTGTACATATTTGTAAAGAAAATATGAGTATCAACTCTAAACTAAAAATATTTAAAATCAACTTAAAATTGACTAACCATTTGTAAGTTTATTTTATTCAACAATATTTAGAAAAGAAGGATTATACCATTAGGTGGATGTTTTTTTATTGAATTTAGAGAAGATTTAAAATTAGTATTTAATAACTATTTCTCAAAAAATCACATCACGTATCTATTCAAAACAACCATTCATTTTAACTACTAATAATAACTTCTCATTTTTAATTATTCATTTCTAACTATTCAATAATCGAGATAACTCAATTTTAGCCACTTATTTTTAATCATAATTTTTTAACTACTCAAAATAACTATTCATTTCAAATCTACATTTACACAAACTATTATCTCTAACTCTTCTACAAAAAAAATTACATCTAAACTAATTTTTTATTATAAATCTCAATTTCTAACTATTTAAAATAATTCATCAAAACATCTCCTAAATGTCTATTCTGGTAGGAATCATTGGTTGGTTTTGATAAATAGTAATGATTATATTTTTATTTTAAGTGATAATAATAAACTTTAGAAATTTTAATAATTCCGTATAAACTGTTATTCACTGTTGCAACTTTACCGTATATAATATTTGTTATTTACAAGAAAAAGAAAAGGAAAACGAACTTTTTTTTTTTTAATGTGGACATTCAGACCATCTTTCTATGTCTTATCACTCTGTCCTTTCGGATAAAACAAGGTTACTTACATCAGAAATGGGGAAAAGTGATCCACTCAATGCTCCACTTGATTTTTTTGGTAATTTTCTTAATTCCCCCTCTTTTTTTTTTTTTTTTTTTTTGAAAAAGACTATGCAATTCACTATCCATTCAAACCAATACTATTCATTTTCAAGGCGGAGTCAATTATAGGGAGGAGATTCTCCCTCCAAAAGTAAGGTCTAACCTCAATATAAAAAATTGGATCCTTCCAACAAAAATAGTATAAATTATATTGTTTAGTTAAAATATCAGCTACTTTATTACATAATCTATTATAATAAGATACTTTAACAATGTCTAACAAAGCAAGTAAATGTTTGATGTCAATAATAATGTTGTTGATTTCAGAAATGGTTGAGGAGTCATCCACAATAGCTTTAATAACCTTTGAAGCATCGGACTCTACCATAATAAGAGGAAGAAGCGGATTTTGCAACTCTAAAATATGGTTAAGACTATCCCTCATAGCAATGCCCTCCAAAATTTTAATGGACATATTTTGGAAGTTTGTTCTCTAACGAGCCATTTCTCCATATTATGTATAATATCATTTGCTTTTCAATTATTAATTTTTTTTTTAAAATTTTGTTTATGTTTATTAGAAAACTTGTTGATTACTATGTTAGAGTTTTTCTAACACAAATAAAAATGTGATTAATAAAATCACCTGCAGCGGAAACGTAATTAATAAATTAGCGTACCTCCTGCCATTGTTTTGGTAACCGAAAATGAAGCCAATGTATACTCGACTGCAACCCGACCACGAGCAACGGACATCAGTAGCAAAGTTCTTGGTTTTTCTACACCCTCACTCTTCCTAACTCAAATGGTGTGGTTTTCTGAAGGGAAAAGTGGGCATAGGGGACAAAAAACTTAAGAAGAAAACACAGAAGAATTCTATGGAATTCACTCTATACTCTCTGTAATGAGTTATCTCCATCTTCAGTGTAAATTATCTCTACCATTAAAAGATAAATTAATTGAACAGAATAATGTGGGTGGTGGTTACAAAAAGAGTGGGGAGTTAACACATTTCATGGGCCACTAAATATGGAAAAAATTATTAATTAATGTTAAAATAAATTAATTAAAATTAATTCCAACATTCTCCCACTTGGCCCATGATCACCTCACTAATATCATAATGAAAAACAAGATACATGAATTATGGTGATAGGTCCTCTTAGTGCAAGTATTATCTTCCATATATCACAATGCATCGTGTTTTTTATTAACCCAAACCACATACTTAATTCAATAAACCCTATGTTTATTCGAGGTCCATACTGAAGTAATATTTTCTCAAGAACAAATATGTATGTGCACAACTGAATGAGAAAATATAAACTGTATAAGAGTTTCAAAAAATATTGAATAAATATAGACATAGAGGAACACGTTCCATTATGATGACATGATCCTTGAAAATTATTTAGTTGCATGCTTTAGACAATGGATCAACAATCATCAACTTAGTGTTAATGTGTTAAATGACCACTTTCTTATCTTTAACACCTTCTCTTGTGGCAAAGTATTTAATGTCGATATACTTAATTCGACTACTACTTTTGTTGTACTTAGACAAAAAAATAACACATGAGTTATCACAGTACATTCTTAATGGCTTACAAATACAGTCAACGACTCTAAGCACATAAATGAAACTCTTCAACCACACACCATGTGAGGTTTAACTTCAAAACATGATACGAACTCAACCTTCATAATGAAAATAGCAACCACTTTCAAATTGCCAGTTCGTCTAAACATGAGCATATAATCTTTAAATCCTTAAAGGAATCTCATAAAAAAAAATGTAGCTCTCTAGTGGTCAAATCCTAAGTTTCTCTAAAATCTTAATAACATCCAAACAAACAATGCTAATTAAAGTCTATAGAATGTTCTTCATCTGTTCGCGTTCGAGCTCATTTTTAGGTCATTGCACAAGACTAAATTTAATGTCTCCCACTGACCTTCTGGTATATAAATTGATCCATAACGTTCTCTTCAAAACCAAATGAAGAGATGACATCATAGAATATCAAATACCATTGGTGGACAGATTGTGATTCTTATACGACTGATTCTTCAATATGCATTTGAACTTAAAACACATTGTTAACAAGAATGATCAGTCCATCAAGTGTCACACTGAGCATCTAAATGATCTTTCTCAGGATCAATATCCTGAAATCGATCGCTCCCACTAATCAAGTCATTCTAAAAAAATTTTACATTTCTTGATTTCACAAACCTAATTCTCAACTCCAGATGAAGAACAATTATTCCCTTCCAAATTTATAAGGGATTTGAGCTCGTGAACAACACATCTTACTTCAGAGAAACTACTAAGTTGAATTGCTACAATTACTTAATTATGTTCATGTTACTAACTTTGAAGCTAATATTAAGTATATGATGTTCTAGAATTATGAAAAATGAATCTAGTGACATAAAACTTGCATGTGGGCTAAAGTTTTAACTCAATTAAATTCATTTAAATATAATTAGAAGATTATAAAATTATTTTCATTTTTCTAATCCGTGTGGGTAAATTAGAAAATATAACTTAATATCTTGTCCTAATTAAAATGAAGTATGCTCTACCAATGTAGAATCACGAACAATATGAATCTAGTTACATAAAATTTGTTTGTGGGTTTAAGTTTTAATTCAATTATATTCATTTAAACCTAATGATAAAACTATCAAATTATGTTCCCTTTTCTAATACCTGTGGGTAAATTAGAAAATATAATTTAATATTTTATCCTAATTATATGAAGTATATTCTACAATGTAGAATAATGAAAAATGAATTTAGTAACATAAAACTTGTCTGTGACTAAAGTTCTAATTCAATTAGATTCATTTAAACTTAATGATTATTAAATTATGTTCATTTTTTTTAATCCCTGTGGGTAAATTAAAAAATATAATTTAATATTCTATCCCGATTAATCATATGTAACATGATAAAAATTCTTATGGGATAAGATTTACCATATTACATAGATTAATCAGAATTAATGTTTATTATCAAAATGTGATCCTAATAAACTTTATTATAATATTAATTAATTAAAGATATTGTGGCTACTCTTTAATTTAACTCAATTATATGGATCACTTAAACAATATAAAACTTAGGCTCAAATATTGCTTCAAGCAATATTAATTTATTTTTAAAGAAATAATATTATCTAACTCAATATTGCATGAATAATTATAAAAATAATCATGAAACCTAAATATAGATAATATATAAACAAAACTGAGCCATCAATAATTGATTCCATTATGGATAATTAATTAAAATTAATACCCAAATATTTCATAAGCATAATGTATTAAATTGATCACAACAAGCGTACATAAACTGATTAAAAAACCAATTTAGTTAATAAAAAAATCAACTAACTTAATGGTTCAACATATATATGTACGTACAAAAAGTTGTGACATCAATTCCTAATTGCAACAACTTCATTTTTAAATTCATTGAATTTAAACAAGTTATATATATATATATATATATATATATATATATATGTTATGTTCAAATTAATCACTGCATAACATAATGGTTCACTCAATATAATTGTATTAAAAAAGTCATGGGTTCAATCCCTAAGTACAACATGCTTTTCTTGGTAACTAATAAAGCCACCAAATTAATTTAATTTGATTATATGTAAAATACATTAATTATATTAACAATAATATCAAATATATATATATATATATATATATATATATATATATATCGATTGATCATAGCCAACAAAAATAAATAGACCAAAAGATATCAAAACTACACTTGCAAAATCTTTGGATTCTATTCTGCATTATATCTCAAATATAAAACAAATAAAAATAAAATCTAATTCACCAAGCAACCCAAATGGCAAATATACAAATTTGAATTTATTTATTTTAATAAACATACAAGATTCGAAATCGACCAATCCAAGTACATAATCGATTAGCCAAAAATTAAATCCATAAATTTGGCATGATACATCAATCAAATACGGCAAATATACACATAAATTTTGCCAAAAATATCACTTGATTAATGCAATATATTACAAAATAATTCTAGCAAAAATATCAGTAAACAATTACTATATATCAATAATCCAAAATGATATGGCCAAAAGACATATAAAAAATATTACGACAAAAAATAACATGCCTTTATATCACAGACTTATTCTATGCTATTGTGTGAAAATAAATATCACAGAACTATTTTGTGAAAATATGAAAAATTAAATCTCAAAATTTTATCATATATATGCAAAAATTTAAGCCAATTTTTTTAAGTATACAATTTTATATTGTGAATAACAAAATCAAATCTTATGGAAAAATTACCCAATTCACCCGTAACACAAATGGTGAATATACAAGCTAATTAACCAACAACACAAATAATTCACATATCATTAAGCTAAAAGATATCGATTTCACCAAATAGAATTTTACTGGGTTACACCAAAAAGTAAAACTATATTTGCCGAATCTCTCGAATTCTACATATGCATTATATCACAGAACAAACAAACAAAAAAATCAAATCCAATTTATCAAAACACAAATGATAATATACATATTTGAATTTGTTTGTTTGTCCAAAAGATATCACACAATCTAAAAAATATCACAAATAATAATGCCAAATAATATCACAGAGGATTCTTAATAAAAAAATCAATAAAAAATCAACCACTCTGTATGTATAAATTCTCATTCTATATTATTTATTTAATTACTTATTAGCCATCTTCAATATTCTAACATCATAACACAGAAACTTACAAAACAGATAATACAAAACTCACATTTGACCATAACTTTTTATTCAAAATTCCAAATTTCACAAATTTTGTATGGAAATTCTCACAATTTAATTTCCTATTAACTCATGATGTTATTATTAAATAATAACCACAAAGTTAAGAAAATCACATAAACCAAGAACTTATTAATGGCTACCCTAAAACAAGACAGGGGCTTAAACTTGCTCTGATACCAAATGTTAGAGATTTTCTAACACAAATAAAAATGTGATTAATAAAATCATCTATAGCGGAAACGTAATTAATAAATTAGCGTACCTCCGCCATTGTTTTGGTAACCGAAAATGAAGCCAATGTATACCTCGACTGCAACACGACCATGAGCAACGAACATCAGCAGCAAAGTTCTTGGTTCTTGTACATCCTCACTCTTCTTAACTCAAATGGTGTAGTTTTCTGAAGGAAAAAGTGGACATAGGCGACCAAAAACTTAAGAAGAAAACACTGAAGAATTCTATGAAATTCACTCTATGCTCTCTGTAATGAGTTATCTCCATCCTCAATGTAAATTATCTCTGCCATTAAAAGATAAATTAACTGAATAGAATAATGTGGGTGGTGGTTACAAAAAAGAGTGGGGAGTTAACGCATTTCATGGGCCACTAAATATGAAAAAAATTATTAATTAATATTAAAATTAATTCCAACATATTATATTATACATTATACCTTTTTGTTTTTGTTGGTTCTTTTAATTTAGTTGTACTTCATAAATGATCCCAACATTTCAGATCTCATCTAGAACTTTAATACAGTTAGTTAATACATTAAAGTAGATTTCAAAAAAAAAAGAAAAACTCAAAATAAAGTAGAATACATGTAAGCTTATATAAAGTGAATAAAAAATGTATCATAGGATTATAACAATGAGTATCACCCAGTTTTGACAAGTGATAGAGGTTAAATTGTTACTTTTAAAATTACAAAGATTAAGGTGTAAGCTTATTTACCATTTAGTTAAAAAAAAAGAGAGCTTATTTACCATTTAATCTTTGTAATAATTTAAAAATGAAATATCTCTAAGGAATTTATTTTAGTTGTTTGTTTGTCATTTTTAATAATAGTATTTTTTTAAAGAAATATTTCATAGTATAATTTTGAGTGTTTTTATTTCATATTCTAATTATGTCTTTTACCGTCTCTTGATTGAAGATTATCTAATACAATAATTAAAAATATAGTGATCGAAGAATATTTTGACATTGATTAAAAAATATATTGTAAATTAATTAAAAACTATCTGTTGTACGTAGTCATTCCACGCATAACTTTTTTTGTATCCACCATAATTTTCTCATATTGTTGAATTGAAAAAAAAAAAAAAAAAAATTCATTCATATAATATATGTTTTTTAATTATACATAAAAAACCCTCGTATCTCTATTTGGAATTACTTTTCATTTCATATATTTTACTTGATTTTCTACTTCAAAGATAGTTGAACATTACTTTACTTTGAAAAAAATAGTTAAATTTATATAAAAATAATTTAAATGTCCATCTCATAAATCATGTGGCTCCCCTTACCCCCACAATCCATTTCTTTAATTATTATTGTACTTTATCAAGTCAATCGGTTGTTGAATTGTCAGTATCTGTACCACCCAAATAGTATAATTGGTAATCAAATATGGAAAAAATTAAAAAGGAAAAAATAATCAGGGAGAAAGAAAGACAAGTATAATACTCATATGGGATTTAAAAAAACTAAACTACAGTCTCTATAATTTAAGAAAAGATGGAATTTATATGAATATAGATGAATTAAACAATATACAAAATCGACTACTCATAGATAATTAATTCATTAGACAAATGAAAATGACTCTTTATTAAATTATATCAAATTAGAGGAATTAATTTCTAGTTTTTCAAATTATAAAATTAAAATTCTATTTGATAACTATTTGATTTTTCATTTTTTGTTTTTGAAATTTCAATTCATATATACTAAAATTTTCTATATATGATTTCATTTTCTGTTGATGAAGCCTATAAAATCTAACCAAATTCTAAAAACAAAAACCAAGTATTTGGAAGTTACTCTTTTTAGCTTTTAAATTTTGATTTGGTTTTTAAAAATACAAATAGAATGTATATATCAAAATAATGAAAATCATATGTTGAATTAGTTTGAGTTGAAGGCTTAAATTTAAAAAACTAAAATCATATGTTCCCAAAATCATTTGGTTAATATTTTATTTTTATAATTATTTTATGCTCCCTAAAATCATTTCATTAACAGTTTCTTTTATATAATTATTTATTTCACACAAATATAAATAATTATTTTATCGATTTTATTGGAACGCTCTATAGTGAAAAATGAGAATAAAATTAGGGATTAAGAACAAAAAAGAAGTGGAGTAAATGAGGAGGCTCTTCTGGTAGGGTATGTTTGTTCTTTGGACATGAGAAGTGGTTAATAATCACTCCTAACCAACCTCTCGTTTGTTTTTTTTGTAGTAAACAACCACTCTTAAGCCCTCTTCAATCACTCTTTAACAATTCTTTGAATCTCTCTCTCTCTATATATATATTTTAAAAACTATTTTATCAAATTCTACATTAAATCTCATCAAACTTATCTTTTAATCTCGGCTAACATTAATATTAAAATATTTATTTTTAAAAACAATTTT
>JBBMKA010073520.1:25183-47013 GCA_037833695.1 Sechiopsis laciniata | reverse complement strand
TATCTCTTATAAAGATATTGAAGACTTCTCATCTTTTCAATGTGGGACAATGGTCACAAGGTGAGTATCTCCAACAATTATGCCGTCAAATCTATATTATTAAGTTAAAAAAAGATTAGTTGAAGGTTGGGAAAGTTAATTTCTTAGATAAAGAAGGGTTAACAAACCTATGAGTTGCTCGTTTTTTACGGTTCGACTTTTCTGTCACTCTTGACTTCTAGTATGGTCGACATAAAAAATCATTATGTTCACATTTCGGAGTTTTTGTTATACCCGATTATCGACTCATGAACTGCTTTACTTGATGGGTTTGTTTGTTGCAGCTGGTTGAGCATTATGGCAGTGTTTGGCACCTTAGTCGTGTAAGGACATACCTCACATCAGAGGATTGGCATGGTTCTGAAGCCAAGGATAAACCATGGTATGGCCTGCTTATGTTGTTGAGAAAATACCCGGAACATTTTGTGATTAACACGAGATCTAAGGGCCGAGTGACACTCGAGTGCGTCTCGCTCGTCTCACTGCTTTCGTAGGGTTGGAAACTAGAATGATGTTCTTAGTATCTGGGTGTTTTGACATATAAACGTGTATGGAATGAGATGACAAGGAATTGATTCTCGAACTTTGTTGCCATCCTTGATTTGTGTCAACCAGCAGTGATTTGCTGAACTCAATACATGTAAATTATAAATTATAATTCTTACCATGAATCTAAAGTCGCTTTTCATCTAATTGGATTTTTTTTTAGATGTAGATTGATATTAAGTCTCAAGTTTTAACCAGGCTTGTTCATGTATTAATTCTTGCAATGTCATTATTCATTTCAAACCTTAAATCTCTTGATTCTTTATCTTGAATATTTAATCTGGTTCAATTTTATAATCTAAGTGGAATAATTTTCTTATTCCTATGTTAACAAATGTAGTGATGGCAGGCCAGGCTATAGGCAGAAAACTATAAATAAATCAATTCAATAACTAGTAGTAAACAGTGAAATAAAAGAATTTTAATGGCACTTTGTATTGCCACTTTTATTTAATTTTCTCTAAAAGAAGTTAAATAATTAGAAAACAAAGTGTAAAATAATTGAGGGATACAAGGAGGAAGACCTTCAAAATTTAAAATATTAACAATGGAAACTAGCAGTAAAGGCATTTAACTATGAACACAAGGGCTAAAAGTGGCATCGTTTTCCTCCATGGAAATAAGGTTCATTGATCAAGTGAGACCTTCACTGCAACACGAGATGGCTAAAGCTAAGGATTCGAGTCCGAAAAAGATCAAGCACACTCTCGAATCGAATATCACCAGGCATCGCTCTTTCAATTGGCTCAAAGCTCAAAAGATTTGCCTAAATCACTAAAATAATATACATCCAAAAAATTTGGAAGGTTGATTTGCCCAACCACAGGCCTTTGGACACAAACAAATCAAAACTGCAGATCTCCATACTTCAACTGAGATGTTAGAGGCAACTCAACTAGTTCCACATCTTCTGGAACTGAGAGGTCATTGAACTCAACATGTCTCTTGTTCGAGTCGTTGTTCCCGAACAAAGGAAGTTAAGAATTCTTCGACTCTGGGCTGGGCCTCTTCTGTTCTGAACAGCAGGATGATAAATAACTCATAATCTGTAAGAGAAACATTCTCTAAGTCGAAAAGAGTAGAGACATACTTCTATTAGTAATTGCGTCGCGAGTTATGGCTAAAAATTCGTCCCAATTAAACTTTCGAAGTTCTTTCTTCTCCTCATCTGGGAGCTCAAAGTTGGGTTCTCTTCCACACATGAAAGCAGCTCTAGGATAGCAAAAGACTAATGTTCAGCTCATTGGCTGTTTACTTTTCTTTTTTTGAAAAGCTAAAGAACAATACATTACAGTATAAATGGAATAATAACTACTTTGTAGGCATAAACATGTTATATGACTTCAAAATCTTACCTATCATACAAATGAGCAGCTTCTTCTTGTGATCCTACAGTTCCCAAGTGTATTTGTTTCTTGTCAACCTTTATAGCAGCCTGCCATTTCATGTTCTTGAAATAGACACCTCTCATTAAGAATTGGTCATCTGGAAAATGCTTTCTCCGGTGTCTCTTTCTGCGCTTTACGGGCAGCTCTACAAATACGCATGCAGTTCGAGTTATAATAATACAGAATTTCTTCAGTAGTACAGACAGAAAATGAAGTAGATTGGGCCAATCACATGATTATATATTTTTTAAAACAAGAAACTACTTCTTGTTGGAATAAGATTTCAGATACAAACTCGAAAAGGCGTGAGGAATAAGATTTCAGATACAAACTCCCAAAGGAGTGAATTAAGCGAAAAAAGAAACCCATCTATTCCTGGCAAAGTATGCAAGATTCAAAGCCAAAGAAGAAGAAATGGGATGCTCATGTAGGCTAGACCCATTATTTTCTAGAATTCAACTATTGAGAGTAGAAGTCAAAGTGTCGCTTAGCCTAATAGTAATTGGCATTTATCCTCAAGTCCTCGACCATGAGGTCGTAAGTTCGAACCTCCAATCCCCTATTGTTGTATTTAAAAAAAGATACAAAACAATTGCGGGTAGCATTCAAAGAGCAGAATGCTCAAACATTCGAAAGTCTCCCGCTCAACTTTGGGAAGATATTATCATTGATTTTGCTTCTTGATGTACTAAATCTCCATATTTACATACCATATATGCCATCTTCGTATCTTTTCCAAAAAAAAGAGGGTACCATTCAAGAAGTCACACACACACATATATATATCAACACAGAAAACCAACTTACATGTGAATCTCATTGGCTAGCATAAAGCAAATGCAACCAAACCACCATTCTCTCTCAAAATGAACCAATACCATAATCAAACAAATAATGCCCCATCAAAGGACAGGAATCAAATGTTTGTTGTGAAGGTGATTCCTCAATAACATCACATCCAAACATGCAACTCATGAATATGTTGGAATGATTTGAAACCAAACAAACCTGAAATTGGCTCATCAATTTTCTCTTTCGATGTATCCAAAACAGATACCCTTGATGGTTCAGGCTCTATATTTGCAATGGGATTCTGAAAAAATGTCATAATATCAAGATGAGTATCCAACATAAATGTGCAGTTGAATTATGCTCAAGTTAGCAAATAAAGTAATTAAAAATTTTAAAAAAATTACAGATAATTTTGTCTCAGATTAAGAATTTTAAGTGCAAAAACTGACAGGAAATTAAGCTATGAAACAAAAAGGAAAGAAACAGGGTTCTAAAGTGAGAGACAGATCCACACAGTAAACATTAGCCAAGTACAAAGATTAACAGTAAAGGTAGGCAGATCTGTCATTAACAACATGATGTGATTATGCAGTGATTAAAGAAATTGGAAATCTTAATGATACTGACCTCCCTTATCTTGTTAATTTCGTCCGAACAAATGGGATGGACACTAGTGAAGTTCGTACAATGCACATGATCTTCAGTAGTCAAATTTTCAGAAAACTTTGAAACTGGAGCAACAAATGAGCCTTTGCCTACAAATCCCACATTGAGAAGTGAGAATTTTAATTCCTCTGAGTCAACTTCATTCAAAATCACGAATCAAAAGAACTTTGAATGACTAAGATGTTATGGATTCAACTCATGGCGATCACCTACCTAGGAATTAGTTTCTTAAGGGTTCCTTAACAACCAAATATTATAGAATCGCAGTTGTCTAGATAAAATAGTCGATGTGCACGTAAGTTGATTCGGACACTCACATATATATATAAAAAAAATTAAAAAAAATTAAAAAAATTAAAAACTCAGTTATTTCAACAAATTAATTGATTAGCCAAAGCAAAATGGGTATAAGCTTCTGTTATGAATCCATTCAAGAGAAATGGCATGTTCTCAATAGCTTTGAATGTAATGTTTACCAGTGCAAAGACCCAGTAGTTTACGCCTTCTTAAGCTCACCATAATTAGCTTCAATCTTGTTATCAGTGGTATTTGTTTGGTTCTTTTTCCTGTATCACCTCACACCTAGAGAAGACAAGCAGAACAAACTCAATCAAGTTTCATGAGAAGAAAAAAGACATCTCCAAAACACTGGCCAAAATCTCTTAAATGTCTCATGTAACTACACAATGACAAACAATAAACTGGTGGATAAAGCTAAAACTTAATAGAACAGAACCAATTTGTGAAGGTTGCATCAATCATAATAATGATAAATAATGCAAGTTTCTGAGAACATAAGGATGACCTGTTTTTATGTCGATTTTTACATTCAAGAGGTCTCAAACCAAATGCACGAACATAAGACAAGTTCATATTTTCAAGTACAAAACAAAGAGGAAGAGGGAGACTACATGCTAGTAAAGTCTATTCTTTATTTTGTGGGGAAACTTCACAACATTTATAAGATAAATGAGTTACTCCACTCAAAACCAATTGATTTTGAGATAAAAGTCATGTTGTCTAATATGATATCTTTTTTTTTTTTGAACTAGTCTAATATGATATCAGAGCTCATTAATCTAAAACGAATCTGAGAGTCTAGAAATCAATATGTCTAATATGAAATCAATATGTCATCTAAGAATCATCTTGAAGGTCATGTTGAGGATCTCACATTAAAAAGGTTGTGAGACCTTGCAATGTTTTTAATAAGATAGACAAACTACTCCATTCATAACTAATTGGTTTTGAGATGGAACTCCATCTCGTCTAATACTTTTGTATCTAATGTTATCAAAAAAACAGTATCTACACTAGAAAAACTAGTGTTTAACTTCA
Source organism: Sechiopsis laciniata (assembly GCA_037833695.1). Lineage (NCBI taxonomy): Eukaryota > Viridiplantae > Streptophyta > Magnoliopsida > Cucurbitales > Cucurbitaceae > Sechiopsis > Sechiopsis laciniata. Next base: position 42,244 of record JBBMKA010073520.1, on the reverse strand, counting down.
TTTTCTCTTAACTGAAGCACCACATGAGGTACTACTACAAAGTTCAAGTATGATTCTGTCAATCAATAATCTAAAAACAGAGCCAACTTAAACTATCACAACATCCATAAAGCAATAAATTGCAGTACAAACCCAACAGTTAGCAGTAAATAGAAACTCCAATTCAGCAAAAAAATCACAAACATATCGCAACTACACAAATTTGGTTAGCTCCATTTACATACTTCCCAATCTAATCAAATCTAAGCCTGTCCAAACAACCTGAACATAGCTCCACTTGTTAGAACTTAAAAGTGTTCATAGACTCGAACAAAAAAATCTAAAGTCGTCCAAGTCAACTTTAATGATCAAGCCTTCTTCTTCCTCCACTCATATCTAAAACTCTCAACCTAAACATTACTCTTTTTTTACATTCGTAAATGTCTAGTTCAGTTTGCACACATCTCAATTATTTTGAGCCTACCACGAGTGTGTAGGTCAGTTCGTAGGCAACTCAACTATTTTTACAGGACGTATACGATTCAACAACGTTTAAATGTCAATAAAACTAGTAGAAAATTAGTTAAACTTAAAATCTAATGTAAACACAAAAAACCCATCAAATTCGTCTTTCAAGCTACAAGTCAACCCAACCAACCCACCACCAAAAATTCAGAGACCCAATTCCTGAAACGCCAATCTAAACAAAACCCAATACTAAAACAGACGCCAATCAGAAACCCAATAACCAAAAACAACAAAATAAGTCATCAGCATTCGGTTCTGCCGGTCAACGCCGAATGCCGACGACCGGAGACCAAGCAAATCCGATCAAAAATAGAGCGCCGGCGTTCGTACCTGAGGTCGCGGCGGAGGAGGAGGCAGCGGCGGAGGCGAAGAAACGATTTGAAAACAAAAGGGTATTGAGATTACGAAGAAATTATGGGAAAATTCTTAACTCATGCATTAATTTTTTTTTTTTTTTTTTCTCTACCACCTTTTTGAAATCTCTCGTTTTGTAAATTTTGGACCGATGAAATCTCTCGTTTTGGGATAAATTTGTTCTCGTTTTGTAAAAAGAGAAAGTATCTTTTATGCAATTCATAAGAGAATTTTCAACCACATTCCATATATGGATGCTGGAATTTTTCCTACATTTACATATTTCTTGATTTTTCTTGTGAACGTGTACATAAAAAGGGAGATATTAAACTCTCTCCACTTTTATTGTTTTTGTTTTTTTATAACTAATATTAAACTCAAACTATAATTATTGTAAATTGAATTAAACTCTTTTTAAAAAAAAAAAAAAAAAAAACTAAAGACATGATGAGAGCATTGATTTTATTGTTTGATAATAATTAACTTCAATATCATGATCACGTGATCTTAAGAATCGGTTTCACTCTAATTTTTATGTAAGATTTGTGGTCATTTCCTCCAATTTGTACTAAAAAATAATAATTATTAAAAATATATATTTTTATTTAATAATAATTGAGATGAGATGAATAAAATTCATGATTTCTTGATCATAAATTGAGAAAGCACCTGTATAGATTGAAGGTGGTTTTGATCTTAAAAAGAAAAAAATAATATGGGTGTTTTTTTTTCAATCCCAATTTGCAAGTTAAGTGCTTTATTATTGTTTTTTTTTTTTTTTTTGAATTATTGTTAATTGAATTTGAAAGTGAAATTGGTCAAAACTTTATAGTCCACGTCAAAGATGCTATATGTGGTGTAGAAATATGATTACTTTTTTTAACTTAAATATCAATATTTAAATATTGAAAATTCGGACATGCAACTTTTTTAATTAAGAATATATATAAATTAGGCTTGAACTAATCTTATTTTATGTATAATATATATATATATATATATATATATATATATCTTTTTTTTTTTTTTTTTTTTTTTTTTTTTTTTTTTGTGAGTATATACGTGCGGAATATAATTAATAATCGCTAATAATCGTTGACCCATTCCATTAGATGGGATCTAAGTCAAAAAACGAGGTCTCGAATTTAGGATACCAACAAAAGTTGATAAATAGTAGATAAGGCGAATTTTAATATATTTATTTTAATTAATTTTACTTGGTCAAATGAAAAGGGTGTTTTAGTAAATTGCAAGAATGGAGGTTGGGGAATTGATGGAGAGGACATATTGGGGATTAAAAGAAATAAGTAAGGGTAGTTGAGGAAATTAAAATAATAGGGTAGGCTGGTGGGTAGGGAGCTAGAGGCACCGACGAATCGGTGAATGGATAATTGGGCACCCACCTACGCGTGTGGTGCTCTTATCAATTTCGTACATTTTTATTGTATATATATAACTTTCTTTTTTTTCTGAAACAATATATATTACATATTTAGCCTTTACTCAGTTCATAAATTGAGTTTTTTTTTTCTTCGTAAACAATGAAGTCAAATTATTGTTACTAAACATATTATTTAACCCTGCATTTAAAAAATATAAAAAATAAAATGAATTAAATTCTAAATAAAATTTTTTTATCGTTCGATATATGTATATATATATATATATTATTTTTTTTTATTTTTTTTTTGAAAAGCATAATCAAAGTTAAATTATATATAAATATACCCTTTTGTCATTATTTCAAAATATACAACTTTAGTCCTTTTTTTAAATCTTTAGTTCACCTTCTCCATTGTTGACTTTAATCTAAAAAAAATTGTTGATTTAAAGCTATAATTGTATTATTATTATTTTTTTTTAAATAGTATTTTGGAGGATAGAAAATTAAACGTTTAACATTTTTATTGATCATATGTACAGGTTATTGCTTTTTTTATTATTTTTTTTAATTTTTAGTTTTACCACGATTAAGAGCGGAAAGATTCTAATTTATGACCTAAAATTCTTCAACTTGCAACTTTTTGAGCATTGTTACTCTCATTCACATGTTGTAGTCTTTGAATCTAATAACGTTTTAATTCATGGCTTATAATTTGGACTTAGTTTTATCGTTTTTTAGCAATGGCTCATATCATTTTTATCTTGACAATTTAGTTTCATGTGGCCACTTTTTTTTGGATAATTATGTGATTTTCTGTTAGCTCAAGTAAGATGCTTGAAGTTATAATGTTATGTGGTTATTTCCAAATCGAAAGGGTTGATAGTGGTTGATTAGTAATAATCCAATTTAATTTGACTTTTACATATTTAATTTTGAAAATCATTATTTGACTCACGTTAATTTTATCGAGGAGAATAGTCAATATCTCAGTCAACTACCAGTGGCAGCCACTTCAACAAAGTCAAATGCCCGGTCATTTTGTCTATCTCACATAAATTCTAGAACTCTCCTTCTAACCAATTGGATTTTGTAGATAAAATTTGTTTTGGATTACTCAATGATTTTATGGCATCTATTATATTACTACTGCTGTTACGGTGGGTAATTTTAGTGAAAGTTATTTTGAGAAATACTTCTCTAATCATAAACAAGTCGAGAGAATCTATTTGTTGATGATGTGGCACCATTTGATATTATAAAAAAAAAATTTCTTTTACGTAAAAAAGAAAAAAGAAAAAAACTATGACACTTAATGATGCCACATAAGTAATAAGTATGATCTTCCTACTTATTCACAAGTAGAGAAGTATTTCTCAATTATTTTGACCCAATTAAGATTGTATTTGTATAAATATTAGGGCAAATTGCCTTAAAGGAATATCGAAGAAAAGTGACTTTCTCCTCAAGCTTTCTCCCTCTCTCTACTTCTCATAAAATAATTTTTATATTTAACTTAACGGTGTGTTTGTTTTTTTTTTTTTTTGTAGAAAATAGTGGAGTGAATTGGAAGGAAGTAGTTAATAGTAGTTTTGAGCGGTTAACTACTCGTTTGGAGATTAAGGTTAATAGTAGTAGAATAATCAATTGCTTGTTTAAAGATTAGGGTTAATAGTAGTTGAATGATAAATTTGTAAAATTTAATAAAATTTAATGTGATATTTGATGGAGAGATTGAATAATGGTTAACATTGATTGTTTACTAAAAAAATACAAACAAAGAATTTTTTAGGAGTGGTTATTAACCTCTCTTCATATCCAAAAAACAAACATAACCTCCTAAGAATATAAATACCATTTATATAGGATTTGTACTTAAACTTAAAAAAATGGATGATCTCCAAAATTTTGTCAGAAGTAATATCATTAATGATATTCATACCTCATAAAAAAAAAAAGAAAAAAGAAAAGATATTCATGCCTCTGTTTTTAGGTTGGATGTTGTGTGAGAATGATTATTATTAGTTTTTGTGACAGGTTTGTTCCTTCTAAGTATCTCACCCGCTCATAAATCCTAATAATTTGGCCGTTTGCCATGATTAGCGTACGTTATTAAAAAGCAATCGGAGAGATTCAAAAACCTATAAAAATATATATATATATATATATTTATATTTATATTTATATATTTTATGAGATTACATCAACAAGAGTGAGGATCATGAGGTGTGTATTAATGCAGATAAGTATGTTCTAAAATCTATAGAGACTGTTTGTTTGACATATTTAAGTAAGATTTAGTTTTAAGATTTATGAACTCTTCGAAAACTTAGATCTAAACGAGTTTTTACTAATTTCTCTTTATTTTTACTTTTAAAAATAACTCTCATTTTTAATAATTTATTTTTAATAATTAATTTATAACTACTTAATTATTTTTAATCATTTTTTTAACTACTAAAAATAACTACTCATTTTAAATCTACATCCAAACAAGGTTTTTACTTAAATCATCTATACAAAAATTACATCCAAACAAATTTTTTATACAACTCTCAATTTTTAACTGTCTCGAAATAACTCTTTTAACCTAAATTCTACTTAAATATGTCAAACAAACACCTCCACCATTCTCCATTGTGTATCCCCCAAATTAATAAGTTATTATTATTATTATTATATATAATTTTATTTAATAAAAGGTTATTTGATATTTGATTCACCCGCCTTTTCTCTCTATCGCCGATATTTGTACAAATCGCAGATTTGTTCGGAAAACTATTGCTTCCGATCAGTTCGCGATGATCTACAACGCCAACTCTCCTTCCGCCATTTTTTTTTGGTAATTTAGTTCGCTAACCTGATCTTTTTTCTTTTCTGAAACTGTCTATTTGTTTGATTTTGGATTCTAGGTTGTTTTGATTTTCGTTTAGTACATTTTGGTTTTGATTTCGGCATGGAAGCCGGTTAAGCGAAGCATGAGGCTTATATGATCGGAGTTTAAGCTACGAGACCAATCGGGAGAGGTTTGACTGTGATAAATTTGAACAAGAAGTTCTAGTGATTTAGGTTTTTTTTACGGGATAGGAAATGAAAATACTTTCATCGATTAGATGTAAGTGTTACAAAATTTTAGCCCACTAGTAATTTAGGTTGTTGAATTGATATTGAAGTTTGTTTGAGATGCCTTGAAACTATGACCCCTTTTATGTATTGGACCATAGGTTCTATTAGAGTTTCACAACTATGTAAAATCTTTTAAAATCCTAGTACTATTTGATCGACATTTTTGTGTTCTTTAATAAAAGAGTTCTCTTCTCTGACCATAGATGTAGTTAACTCACCGTTAGTGAACCATGTACATCATCATGTTTTGTCTCACGTTCTTTTTTTTTGTTGTTTCTGATTTCTTAACAAAGTTGTTTGAAAATTTAATCCACACGGATTCTTTCTGCGAGCGAAACTAACGAAGTATGAGTGCTCTTGAAATTGGTAGAAGTTATCATGTCGCTTTTATTCGGCCATTTGTTTGATCTTCGTCTTGCTTTTATGGTCGATGTTTGCAGTCGAATCTTCAAAGTTTTCTGCATTTTCCATTGTACTGTTTTACTTGTTCGTGAATAAAGCCATGAAGCATGATTTAAATAGACATTCTATTTTTAAGCGTCATTCAGATTTTAATTGATATTTAGATCAAGTAGAGATTTAACAGGCGAACTGTACCATTAACTTTTATGGATCTTTTAATTTACTTACGTTTTGGATTCATTGAGATTTTGGATTTATCTGATTAGAATTCAGTATGTAGCTTGCAGTTTCTGTTTTAACTTTCAAGTAAAGTGATTTTCGAGTGTAAATTAAACTTTAATTTGGAGTCTTCGGCTTGAAAGGAGAAACGGACGTTTTATTGAATCAATTATAGTGGTTGCTTTATCTTGGTGGCCTGTAGCAATTCTAGTCTCATTGATCTTTTTGCTATTTTCTTATTCTAATCTTCTTTAGCGTGGAGTTTATATTTTCTCCCTTGTTGTTTTATTCCATACTTCGAATCTGTTTTCTATTAAATAAGATAAGAGAAGGTCTCCAAGGGGTGGCGCAGTGGTTGAAGATTTGGACTTTGAGAGTATGCTCTCCTCAAGGTCCTAGGTTTGAAACTTACCTGTGACATTACTCGGTACCTGGCCTAGGGATGGATATGGTTACCTTGTTAAAAAAAAAAAGATAAGAGAAGAAAAAACTTTGCTTATTTCAATCTTTCAAATGCGCATGACCTACTCAGCTTTCTTTATTGTAGATCTTTTGGGTTTGGCCTCACTTATCGTTTATTCTATGTGTTATTATTACTTTGGTATAAAATTTATGTTCAAACTGTAGTGGATACCTTATTAGACGAAATCTAAAGGTTAAAGATTGTACCCTCCATTCCTTTTCCTCTCATTATTCTATTTCCAGAATATCCTTAGTTGTTGTCGCTAATGATTAAGCATTTAATCGGGGGAATAATTGATTCTTCTGTTGAATGCGTGTCTCTATTGTTTTAATTATGCTAGACTACGACTTTACTCTCCCCAATGCGTAATCCAGATATAATAATTACAAAATATATCCTTAATTTTCTCGATTGATAATAATTGTGTTGTAATGTTGTAGATGAGCATTGTAATCTGATCATGTTGTTGTGATGTTTTCCTTAGAAAAATCGAGGAACAGTAGCCCTAAGAGCAGAGGTTCAAGTCAAATTGAGAACAAGCCTGTCATGACAGAGTAATAACAATATGATTATGTAGGTTCTAGTTCATATTGTAGTTCAAATTACTTTAATAGAACCAGTTTTCATCTCGTAAGATTTTATAAACATTTTGCCAATGAAGCCTTTGGGCTTACAATTCATGGTGGTGGTACTGAAAGGGTTAGTGGTTTAGTCGTTTCATTGTTTGGTGGTAATTCAGTTCAACACCATGGTCACGGGTTCAATCTTTTTTACGGGTTTGAACCTGTAAAAATGTCTCCCAGTATATAATAGAACAAAGCACTAATTCTCGAGTTATCTTAGAAAAAGCTTTGCTAGTACAGTTGATGGATAATAAAGCAAAGGTTTGATGTCTTTAATGATTATTGATGGGGTCTGAATGTCTGGAGTAAGTATCATAATTGGTTGGATTCATCCTTTCGATTCCTTTTTGACTGTTGATTGAATGCAGGACAATCAGGAATATAATTATGTAACATTCGCTTTGGACAAATACAAATGGAGAAGAATCCTTCTTTCTTGTCAACCTTGATGGGCCTATCCCCGTAAAGCATCCGAAGCACCAATATTGGACACACACTGTAAGTAACAATATTTAATTGCAGAGAAACTTCCCTCGTGACTTGTTGAACTTTTCTTTTTCTTGTCTCCATTTTTCTTATTGAATTAAGGGTGTGTTTGTGCTACTCTCAATAAGGAGAGAATGAGAATAAGAATGATTTCTCGTATTTGGACTATTAGGAATCATTCTTCCATAATCACGTTTTCAAAAAATTACATTCACATTCTCCTCCTAACTACTTTTCATGCTGCTCCCCATAACAGCTTTTTATACATCACATCACTATTTTTTACTTTCATCCTACTTATTATTTTATTTTCTCCATAATTATTTCATCTTCTCAAACATAAATAATCGTTCTCCTCATAATTATTCTCTTCATCTTAAACACATAAGTTTTTATTCTCCCCTAATTCTTATTTCTTTTCCCCCAAACGACCCCTAAATACGTATGTCTACATTTAAAGGGGATGAAAAGGCATTCATTAGGAGTAAAAGAAAAAATAATTACCCTCATGAAGAGCTGCAATGGACAGTATGGACATGTGTCTAATTTGCTGCTTCTGTTGCAAAGGCAATGCACTCAAGTAGCCATAATCAGTAGTTGTCTCATCATGATGTTGTTCCTTTTTATATCCCTCAAAAGTCTTATTCCCACACAACCCTTTTTCCACAAGGATTTACTTTAGGGCTGTGAGTTATAGTGGATGAATCCAATATTATAAGAGTTCTCTTAATTTTAGCCTTTAGGTTATGATTGAAGAGATTTCTTAGGGATAGGAATGTTTAGTAGAAAAAAAATACACTTTTAGTCTGTGAGGTTTAAAGTTTGTGTCAACTATCATGAGAAAATAATGGGTTTGCCTAGTAGTTAAACAAAATCTTGCTTAGAAGTTATAAGTTCAATTTATGATGGTCACCTACCTAAAAATTAATTTTTTACAAATTTTTTTTATAGTTAAATGTTGTAAGATCAAATTGTCTGTCTCGTGAGAATAATCGAGGTGTGTATAAGCTTATGTAGACACTCATAAATATATATATATATATATATATATATATTTAAAAGATTGTCTGTGGTTTTTGAAGTTTCTAAAGATTTACTTTTGTCATCAAAATGAATCCAAATAGTCTAGGAGTTAGTTTGATCATTAGTTGACTTTTGAAAAAAATGATGTGGCATGTTGAGTTGGCAAATTTTAAATGAGCTAGAGAATTGTATATACTTTTTAGATTACATGGCATTTTCTGTCTTCTACCTCTTCACCAAACTCACCTTAACTCTGTTAACTGAAGTGTAAATTTATTAGATAGATACCATGACTGAAAAGTATTTTTTGTTATTACATAGTTTGACAATGGTGGTTGAAAATGAGAGATTTGTTCTTATTTTTAGCTTGTTTCTGCCACTTTTATGCAAGTTTGGACAAGTTCATATTTTGTCGATGTTCAATCTAGAACCAGGGCCGATGTCCACAAACGTTTGCCTTTACAAGTTTGACCTTTCCTTCCTTCCTGTTTTTTCTGTTGTTTTTTTCCCAAAGGTCTTCCTTCCTTTTATAGTTTTTGTTGTTTTTCAAAGATACAATCTCGATTTCAATCTATTTTATTACAACTTCGAATCTTTTTTTTTTTTTTTTTTTTTTTTTTTTTTTTTTTTAGGGGTAGAGAATACTCCTCCTTTCAAACATTGGTTTTTGAAACCAAACCTAGTATTAGGTCAATGAAGTTGATCAAATTTGGCGTAGTATTGTTATAAGTTATTAAAGCCACGACTTCTTTTTCATATCCATCAGGCGAATGGTTATAGTAGTGTTTCATTTTTTTTTAAAAATAAAATTATTATTATTATTTTGGTTTTTCAATAGAAAAGCAATTGGAACTCTTGAATTTTTTTTATATTGAAAGTATATGCTTTAATTGGTTGAATTATGTTCAAATTCACATAAAATAATCTAACATGTATTCTTGATTTAAAGGTCGTAGGTTTGAATCTACAATTTCAAAGAAAAAACAGTTGGCATAAGGTATTATTTTCTTCATGTATTGGTTCATAATTTTTAGGGCCATATTTATGAAAAAGAAAACTGCATTATTTTGTTGGCATTATTATGATTAGGCCAATTGAAAAGAAATTTGGTAATTTTAGGCTGTTTGAAAATGTAAATCAATTTCATCGCTTAATCAGCTAAATATGTAATGATGCAAGTGCAAAAGCATAGGGGTTAGTGGTTATGGTAAGTGCTATAAAGTTAATTTAACAGAAAGCTAAAGTTATTGCTAATTTACATCTTAATTCAAGCTTTTATCAACTTTAATAGAGGATAAAAGTATGATATAATATTGTTCCTAATTTACGGGTTTGTCATCTGATTAACAATAGCTGCTACAATAAATAAATTCTTCAACTATTCAAAATAATAATAATAATAATAATAAATTCTTCAAAATTTAGATCTGTCAAATTTTGAATTATAGTACCGAATGGTTAATGGTGTAATGGCTTCATTGTTTGTTGTAAATAAGTCAATGTCACAGATTCGATTTCGAGAATCGATATTTATCCTTCCTCCCTCAATATGTACTAAAAAAAAAAAAAATTATGCCATAATTTTAGCGCTTTACTGTAAAGTAATTTAAAATAGAAATTTAAGTTTTTTTTTTTTTTTTTTGAATTCAATAGAAATTTAAGTTGATTGGTTAGAATAGTTTTTTCCCGGATCAAAATTATTTTTTAAAAAAAGGGGAAAAAATAATCAAATCACTTCTGGCTTATTAGCTTCTCAAAAAAAAGTGTTTTTTTATTATTGATTTTCATTAATATTTTCAATCCGATAAAATTGTTATTAGAACACTATTTATTGCTCTAATTCATATTAATACATTAAGTTGTATCTACTCTATAATTAGCTCTTTGAATTACCATCAATCGCAATTAATTTTTTTACGATAATTAATTGACAATAAAAATTATAAAAAAAAAGAACAACATAACAATAGTACAACTCCAAGTAAAGTTAGAAAGAAAAAAAAAAATTATTCTTTTAGTCGAACCTTCATTACCTAGTTCAAATAACATATAAATGGATAACCAAAATGTTGAGTTCAAAACACCCACCTTAATTGGTGTTGAATTAAAAAAAAAAAACTATATAACTTACGACAATCTAATTTTATCTCTATTGGTTTTTTTTTTTTCCTTTTTAAAGTGTATGAAATTATTGTATATGAAAAAGAACAATGAGCTCGAGAAAATAAACTTTTAAACATACGTTTATATTTTATGTCTATGAAATTATATTTTTTTGTTAATTATATCTCATCGGTCAAAACTAAAGATAAAGTAATTAAAAGAGTGACATCTATACCATTAATTAAAAAATCTTAAAATAATTCACAATTTACTATTTCGATCTCTTACCCAATAAATATAACTCAAGATTTCTAAAAAATTTAAACCTTAAAAACTAGAACAATATGATAATTATCTAAAAAAAGAACAATATGATAAGTATTAAAATTCTCAAATATATTATAAGAAGACTATAGAAGGTAAAAAAAATTGAGAAAAATTAAAGAAAAAAAGTAGTTTGTTAATAAGATATCTAATATAGTTAAGCAGACAAAAGTTTGTTAAAGTCTGCCATTTTCTTTCCATTACACTTTTCTCTGTTCCAATAGCTTCCCTTTATTCACGCCCCTTTTCTCTCATCATCCGCCATTGTTACACAGCTTCGAAAACCAGAGATCATAACACAATGTCTGAATTCTGCAAGAAAAAATTTGGATTGTTCTGTATTCTTCTTCAGTTCTTCATCTTCTTCTTCCCTTATTTTCTCAACCTTCTTTTCTTCCTTTCTCCTCTCTTCATCTCCACTTTTCTCCTCTTCTTAGCTTTCTCCACTCTGTTTCTCTCATCTTCCTCTGATCTTCATTCTGTTCCTCAATTTTCTGATGATTCCAAGATGGGGTTTCTTGCTACCACTTTACAAGTTGTTTTCGACAGTTTCCGTCCAAGAACGCGGGATGAAATCGATGAATTTCGCTCCGTGGAAGAGCTTGAAGCTTATAAAATGGTGTTTGAGAGTTGGAATTTTGGTGGTGAACAAAACTCTTATGGTGGTGAGGATAGTGAATTCAATGTCCTGGAAGTTGAAGTGAAAGTTGACTGTGAAGAAGTGTCTGTCGAGAGTTTTCCCGGGAAAATCTTGGAAATGAAAGTTGATTTCCAAGAATCTGTGGAGAAATTTCCCAAGAAAATCTCGGAAACGAAAGTTGCTTGTGAAGAATCCGTGGAGTATTTTCCCGGGAAAATCTTGGATGTGAAAGTTGATTGTAAAGAATCCATGGAAAGTTGTCCGGAGAAAATCTTGAAAATGAAAGTCGATTGTAAAGAACACCTGGAGAATTTTCCCGGGAAAATTGTGCAAATGAAAGTCGATTACAAAGAATCCGTGGAGTATTTTCCCAGGAAAATCTTTGATGCAGAAATCGACAATGAAGAATCCATGAACGCAGAAATCGATTATGACGAACACCTAGAAAATCCCTTGCTTGACGAGAATGTTGCAGAAATTGAAGCAAAAACAGAGGAACACGAAGAAGCCAAAACCCAAAAGATAGAAGAAATTGAAAACAAAATAATCAAAGATTTGAGAAAACTCAGGGAAGAATCATCAAGATCAGAATCAAATCCATGGAATTCAATCGCGAGTAAGCGGTTCGAAGATCGGCACGATTCGGAAGGATCAGAGGAGATGGATTTGCTATGGGAAACATACGAGAAGATCGAATCGAAGAAATTGCAGAGAATCAATGGAAGGTCCAAAAGAGGAAAGAGAAATGAAGAAGAAGAAGAAGAAGAAGATGATGAAAATGGAGAAGGGAAGCTGTGCTGTTTACAGGCTCTGAAATTGTCGGCGAGGAAGATGAATCTGGGAATGGGGAAGCTGAAGCTTGTCAAAATGTCCAAAGCTTTGAAGGGATTTGGACTGTTTAGAAAGAGATCGTTGATTCGTTGATGGGTTTTTTTTAGAGTTTTGGTTTTGTTCTTGTGATCTTAACAGTGTTTATGTCTTCTTCTTCTTCTTCTTCTCTGTTCATCATCAGCATTATTCTCCATTTTCATCTTTTTGTTTTTAGGTTTTTTTTTTCTTCTTCTCTTTGATTCATCTGTTCAAATAGTGAAGGTAAATATTTTCAATTCAGTGAGGTAGAATCTATCTTCTTTAGCTCAATCTCTTTTTCTTTTCTTTCAAAGAATATGTTGTTTGGAGGGTTTTTTTTTTTTTTTTTTTTTTTTTAATTTTATAATTCAGAATGGGAGATTCGGCAAGTGTGCCCATCTGGAAGTCCATATTTGGAAGGTAAAAAATTTTATAATTAAATTTATTCATTAATTTCAAACTTAGAACATCTAAAGAAAGAAGCGTAGTACGAGACTCTAAGCTTCTGCCAATAAAATTGACCCTGAAAACTATGTTGTTTGAAATGAGGAGGAGAAAATTTGAATATTTTAAATAATGTTTATTTATTTATTTTTTCCACTTTTTTAATTTAATATTTGAATAGATATTTAAACTTATAATCTCAAAATCATAAGTACATTCATCACGTTGAATGAATGTTGATGGGGTAAACTGTTATCCTCTATTTATCAATCTAGGGGAAAAGCTTTATTAATCAATCTGTCAATGAATCAAAAAAGAGTTTTTTTTTTTTTTTTTTTTTTTTTAATGTATAAAGTAATGGAGTTTTCTTTGTCAACAAGATTAGAATATGAGCAAACAGATTATATAAGGTTGTTACAAAAAAACGGGTCTAAACATGTCACGAAATTTGAATATTTTAAACGGGCCTCTACACTCCCCGTCGGAGTCATCAACATCGCCTGGTCGCCGTCGCTTCGCCGGATTGGCAACAACCACTCTTCGCAGTCGCGTTTCCCCTGCCGTAGCTTTGTCATTACTCGCAGCAGCAGCTTTCTCTTGACATCGCTTCGATTCGCAGCATCACAGCTCCACCGTAGGCTTGCAGTGCCACTCGGAACTCAGGCTGTCGATTTGCAGCAGGCCGTACTAGTTTTCATTCAATAGTGAGAGAGCTCAAGGCGGGCGATGGCGCGGGAGTTTTGATCTTCAGAAGCCGAGAAGTAAAAACTCAGAGCTGCAATTCTCGAAGAAGACAGAGGAATTGAAGAGCAGAGGAAAATTGTGTGAGCAGGAGATAGAACGAGGCCGCTACGACGAGGAATTGAAGTCCTTGGAAAAGTAAGGTAAGGATCTGATATTAGGTTTTCTTGTATTGCTGTTTGAATTTAGGGAATGAGATTATAGTTTCTTAAGATTGGTTGTTTAATCATTGACATTGGACATTGAAGTCTACGCAAATTCTAGGAATTACAAACTTTTTCTGCTTCGCAGGAGTAATTTATCGGAAGATTTCTATGGAAGAAGCAAAAGAAATTTTGAAAGACAACAGAGTTGAAGATATCAGCTGGCTTTGTTCACTATCTAAGTCGGAGCTTGTTAGTTCATCTTGAACTCTGCTTATATCCGTGAGTATTTGGATGGCTTACGCGTACCTTGACCATTCTATACTGTTTAACCTTACAATATTTGAATGAAGGAAATTACTTTCTAGGTAATTGTGTACCATAGATTGAACCCATAAAACTTTTTGGTTTCTCAAGTCATTTTGACCACTAAGGCTATCCATGATTGTTCTCTTTCGATCACTCTGAGTCAATGATTCATTGTATGGTGCAAGCTTTTCTTACAATTATCGAGCAATCTTCATGTGGTTGTTGAATAGCTATGAATTATATTGTAAACTATTACTATCTTCTACTTGATTTTTAATACCAATGGACGATGATATAAGAATCTTTTTCTATCATTCCAAATTGTGCTTATGGACTCTGTATAATGATGTATGTGGCAGGACCTGCTGATTAGCATTAAGATTCTAGTTCTCCAACGTGCAAAAGTAATTGGCCATGAAGATCTGGCTGAGAAATTTTATCTGAAGACACTACGTGCTATGGGTATTTCTGCTTTTTGTGTTGTATTTCTTGAATTTGTATTACCTCTAGTTATCATATGCCTATCATTTGTGTTGGTTGATATAAATAATTAAATTTAATTCAACCCATCAGCCTAAATTCTTGGGTTGATGGGTGATTCAACATGTCTCAACAAATTGTCTTGGATAGTGTACAGCCACCATGTTGCTATCTACCATATTAGTTACTGAACAAATTCTGCATTTCTGGCTCTATCTATGTAGGGTTTGTTTTGATGGAACATCTTAAAGAACAACTTGGGGCTTCTGGTGGTGTTCCTGGTCAGTCTCTATCCGCTGCTTTGAATGGCTGCAACTTATTAGACAGTAGTCTTGAGAAAATTTTGTCAATTGATGAGATAATGGCAAGTATCTGTTCTGAAAGAAGGAAGAA
Organism: Sechiopsis laciniata; assembly: GCA_037833695.1. Taxonomy (NCBI): domain Eukaryota; kingdom Viridiplantae; phylum Streptophyta; class Magnoliopsida; order Cucurbitales; family Cucurbitaceae; genus Sechiopsis; species Sechiopsis laciniata. Next base: position 27,234 of record JBBMKA010073520.1, on the reverse strand, counting down.
ACCTGGAAAAAGGTTGGTACTAAAACTACAACTAGAGTAACTATTGTTGTATTGTGCAAGACGAGATTTTTTTTTTTTTTGCAGGCATAGCTAAACCTCATAGTATTTATTGAGGTTATGAGTTCATTCGATGGTAATCACCTACTTAAAAATTAATTTCCTATTAGGTATCTTGACAACAAAATGTATGATCAGGTAGTTATCACGTGAGGATAAAAGAAGTAGGTTTGGATAATCAAAGATATACAAATAAAAAGTTCATTTTGGCAACTACATTAACCGTATGGTTTTTATAAAGCCCTATTCATATAAACTTTCATAATAGTACTGATGCATCAGATGTATAGAAGTAAATCAATAAGATCGTGCCTGTTTCTAATATTTTTGCTTTGAACTTCATGTTTTTATACTTCCATTCTCTACTTAGCGCTGGTTTCTATCCATCACGAGTTTTTAAATTACAGCATTAGATAGAAATATAGAGAACGTTTTCTCATGGCCAACATTTTTCTTTTCTCTTTTGCTGCCTTTCTCAAGTGACAGGGTACATTCCATTTTTTTCTTTTCTTTCATATTTCTAGATTTACTAAATCAAATGCTACCCCTCAAATTCTTTACTCTAATGCTGAGTTTTACTTGAAAATGTCAATGCTTTTTAGTTAGTACCTCGTTGTAATTTTAGATAGGATTCTGATGTTGTCAATAACTTGTGTCGTGCTTTAAGTTAGGCAGTTTTCCCTAACTTGTAAAGCCTACCTTTGAACTCATATCTCTCATCTTTTCCCATTCCTTTTTCCTAATTGTAGGCCACGTCTGAAGGTTGATTCTAGACCGAAGAACGACGAGTTGTGAATCAGAAATTTCGAGTAAAGTTGAGTCCTGTATATCGAGACTTGGCGGAAATCTTATAGAAGCCACGATCATCGCAAACAGTTTTGCCAGCCTTTAGTTGTGGCGTCAAATTGTAGTCTATTATGGCGCCAATCCGTAACCAGGTTCTACCATAGTTTTATTATTATTTTGTAATAGTGTATGAAGGTAAGGACCATATACAAATAATATTGAAATTTTATTAATAGTTCAAGCTAAAGCTTTCAATAATATGCATAGCTCAACTAACACAAAACTTGTACTATCAACTTTAAAGTAATCTTTTTTCATTTAACGGGAACCTCTTACGAGTTTGTGATATTCCATAGATTTGTAGGAAATTGATGGTACTCCTATCCTTGTTATGATGTTGAAAAATACTGTCTCCTTTTTGTAGAGCCACAATGTTTTGGAGCATGTCTTTCTTGTATAAGCTTTAATTTTAAAAAAAGAAACTGAAAAATACCCTAAACACAAGAATTTGCATTTAGGGTTAGTATATTTTAATTAATTCAAATAACCTAAAGGCGTGCTAGTCTAACGCCTTAGGGCTTTACAAGCACAACTTTTTTCATGTGCTTGGGCCAGGCACTAGATCTTTGCTCTTAAATTTAGGTGTGTGGTTGAGCACGAATGAGTTCAAATCATGGTAGATATCTATCTAGAACTGGACAATACACTATGAGGTATTTTGACCACTAAATGTAGTTGTCAATTAGTTTTACCATGTTCTTTCTTTATATTGAAGTTTTACCATGTACATTATATATTGGTATTGAACTTCATCCTCTAAATAACATTTTTAAAAAATAAGTGCATGCCCTTAGTCCAACATCACATACACCACAATGTTAAGCAGCATGATGGGGGGAAATTCTACTTGGGGACCCTTTGTTTAAAATTGATGTTAGCATTGGAATTAGTCTCTATCTATACATGAAATAGTTGAAACTTGAGATGATGGTTGATGATGAGCAGTGTATCAACTCTATTACCTTGATGCCTTTGAAAATGTGATCTAAAAAAAACATGTTAAGCTGTTAGGATCTGAGATCACTTATATGTTTTCATCTTGTAGGGAGAACAGTAATGTGTCTCATAGGGTGCGAAATTTCTCCACCCCCGGCGTGCTTGACGAACTCGGCCGGCGAAAAGGATTCCCCATGGCAGGCACACAAAAT
>JBBMKA010073520.1:1317-25083 GCA_037833695.1 Sechiopsis laciniata | reverse complement strand
TTGGAGTATCTGTACAAGAAGCCAATGATGGTTCTTCCGTTGGGACCGACTCCGGTCGTCGAAACGCGGGGCATCTGCTCAAGGCTTGGCACATTGCGGCTTTGAATTTGAGGCCTTGGAGGTTTCCCATTCTCCAGCTTCATGTTCTTCATGGGATTCAAAACAGATTTGCTTGATGGCACCACTACTTCATCTTTGTTTGACTCAAAACAGATCTTGGAAACATGGGCCTCAACAAATTTCTCTTGGCATTGTGTCCTGTTCTCACTGCAAGGCCTTAGTTTACCACAATTCATTGAAACAACTGAGCTCGGGCTCGGGTCCGGGTAAAGCATTCGGTGTCGATCTGACGAGGAATTACAGGAATTGCTTCTGGTATAGCTGCTACCACCTCCTGAAAGAAGATGAACAACAATTTAAAATCCAAAATCTGAACAACAAATGAACAATTGGAAATCTGCAAAACCCAAAAAGGAAATAAGATGAATGAGGTTAACTACCTTCATGAGATGAAGAACTCTGGTAATTATCAGAAATAACAGAGGAACTACAAACAGGGGATGATCCAGAAGAACCACTCTTCCTGTTCTTACTTCCACTCTGTTCCAATTGACATCCATTCAAAAACCCAACATCACAACCGCTCCGATTAGTCTCAAACGGCCGGAAGCTCTGGAAAGCCACCGGCTGATGGAGCGTTCCGTCAGCAGCGTGGCCGACCGCCGCCCAGTACGGCATCATACAGGGAAACGCGTAGCCATTGATATACGGAACATACTGCAACGGCGAATACGAGTACGGGTACTGTAATTGCGCATTACATTCAGATCCAACGTCCTTCAGAAGCTTGTTCTCCCTCTCCAATGGCGGATTCCGTTCGTCGTCTTCTTCGTTTCGCTTCCTCTTGGCCTCTCGTCGGCCGATCTCGGCTCTGTTTATGGTATCGATGACCTCATCGGAGAAAGAACCAGACGCCGTGGACGTGGATTTGGCCGGTAAGTTTCTGAAAGCTCCGCCGATTGAGAGCGCTAAATCGAGGTCTGCGTGGTCGTGCTCATCTGGGTTCGCCATTGATTTCATCTCTATTCACAGATGAAGAGATTTGGAGGGGAAAAAGAATGGAGTGATTCTCGGGCGGAGGAGACGGCGGCGACGTGGCGGCGGTGGCGTTGGGAACACGTAAGAGAAATATATATGGAAGAAGAAAGGAAGAAAGAAAGGATATAATGAATGAGATATTTTTAGCGCAACCGAAGCCATTAATCTCTCTCTTTATTCTTCTTCAAATTTCTCTCTAGGGTCAAACCTCCTTTGACTTCTTTCCACGTGTCCTTTTATTTTATATTTTTTATTAAATTACAAATTTAATTTTGAACACAATTCATAGCCACTAAGATTTTCCAATAAATATATATATATATATATATAATGAGCCAACGAGAGTAATAGAATAGTACATTAATTTGAATAAGCATCTCACTAATGAGTAAAAGTAAATGCTATTTGAGTTGCACACAATTTTCATAATTTAGTCATTGTATAAACTAATAATTAAAAGTATGTTCAAATTCATTCAACTAAAGAACTATTTTATTTTCAAAACTTGAAAATTTGGAGTTGTCGATTAATAGGTCGTCATTCAACTTAATAAATAATTCTATTGCATAATAAAAGTATTTGCGTTCACTCAAAGTCAAAACTCGAGATATTACTAGAGATTAACCTTTAAACTTTATCTCTTTTTTTTTCAGACCTTGAATAGACATATCTTTGATATCTTAAGTCTTGATTATCAACAAAGTTGCTCTTAGAGCTAATGAGTTCAAATAAGTTTTTTTCTTTTTTGAAATACCTTCATCATATTTTATTATTGAACTCAAATAACATTTGAGTTTTAAAATAAATATTAATCGTAATATAAAAATCAAATAAATATTAAATTGATTAACTACAAAAATTAATAAAACTTTAAAGTAAAAAATAAAAAAAGTTAAAGACATGTAATGTAAGCATTTATTATTATTTTAGCTTATTTTGAATTGATATTATTTGGACCTAATCTAAAGAGATAGCCAAAGAAAAGATAAATATTTAGATTATGTTCGGGCATGATATATGAAATAATTTTTATATATGTGGTTCAATATGGACCACAATCTATTTTTCTTTATTTTATTTTTTTATTTTTTGGATTTATAATCAAATAGATTGTGATCCATATTTGGCCACATATGAACATTATTTTATACATCATACTCGGGCATGATTTAAATATTTTTCCAAATAAAATATAATTTGAGAAAACTGCGGGCTCCACGTTGAGTAGACAACACATGGACAGTAGAAATCGACACGTGGCGACTTTCGAGCGGGAAATCTGGGTGTCTGACAAGCTGGCGAAGAAAGACACGTGGTGAAAGATTTTTCTTTTTGAAATTTTCCATAGCTCCTCCATTAACTGTCTGCCACGTGTCGACTCCTTTTTTCTGTGCGGGCCCCACAAGGTAGGAAGAATTTCCTGATATTTTCCCGTCCCCACGAATCTCTCATGTTCTGTTTCACGTTAAAATTTCATGCCGTGAAAGCACTGCAACTAATGAGACCTCGCCACGTGTACTGCGCAAGTTTCCGATGTGGGTCCCGTTTCGGGGAAAAGAACGACACGTGGAGACATGACAGCTAGCCCACGTTTTTGAAATTGTTGATACTGACACGGCGGACGTTACGCTGCGACACTGTCGGACACGTGGTAGCGTTTGTTTCGATAAGGCTGTCGAGAATAATTCGGTGGGGCCCTGTTTTTGTAACGCGGCGCGTGGAATAATCATTTTTATTCTTTTGTTTTTTCTCGAGGTGCCACGTGGCTTTATTTGAGACGTGGTGAAAGGAAATAGAATAGACGAAAATACTGAGGTAAGGGTGGATGGAAATACTTACTGACCTTGGAACCATATATTTTTAATTTTTTTAAAAAAATTGGCTTTGATTGATAGAGAGAAAAATATTTGAGTGGATAGAAAAATACAAAAAAGTAAAAATGTGTAGTTGTAAGGATGAGTAAGTATTTGGAAATACTTATCCACCCTTACCTAAGTATTGTTCTTTTCTGAATTTGGGAAGATGAGAACCAACATTTTGAAACTTATAGAAGGAATGAAGTGTTGAGACAATGTTCGTTTTTTTTTTTTTTTTTTTAATAACTATTTGCAAGGGCATTGTTTTTTATTGTGTTCTTAGGGTAAATTACATATTTAGTCACGATTTATTTATTTATTATTATTTTTTGAAAATTGGGAAGTTGAAGCTTCACTCCCTATATTCGGGGCACCATTGACCCGTCTCTAGACTGTGGTATGGGAAATATATTTAGTCATTATATTTTGAAAAAATTTAAGGTTAACCCCTTATCGTTCATAATCACATACGAATTAAATATGTGAAAACTCATTATTCATAGGTTAATGTTGTGTTTTTTTTGTTCAGTTATTTAACTAACAATTTCATTATTGACTCATGATTAACAAACTTTCAAATACTTATTTTTAAGTATAAGTTGGAGGAGGGGACCACATACCCTACACAGATGTTATTACTATTATAAACTAAATGAGAGCCAAATATCAATTTTCGAGATAAAACTTGTGATCTTGGTGTTGAACTAGATTACGACCAAACAATGAAATCAATGGTTAAAGGGGATTTTTAAGTGCTTAAGGTGATGAGTTAAATCTATGGTGACCACCTACTTACAAATTTTTATGACTGTACTTGACAGTCAAATATTGTAGGATCAGACGATATGTTATGTGACATTAGTCGAGGTGTACGTAATAATTTGTATCAATACATATTAGATTAGACTAGAGGAGCATCTTAGGTCTCGTTTAGTTGGATGTGTTGAAATGGGTTGTTTTGGAATTCTATTCCAAATTCACACAACAATCAAACCAAATATTATTTTGAAATTAACATTCCAAACTAAATGGGTCATGTCTGAGCATGACCTAATATATAATGCCCACCTAGATGTCCAATATAGACCACATCTTATTTTACTCTATTTTATCTGTATTCCTCTATTCAAAACCTCTCCAAATTCTAAAGTGGGGATGGTTTTGTAAATCCACGGATCCCATTATCTTTTTCATCTTTCCTATTTTCTCTCCTCTTTTTTTCACACATATAATTAATATTTATTATTATTATTATAAATTTGATTACTACCAAATTGAGAACTTTTTATGAGAATTTTATTTGAAAGGTAATATAAAGTTTTTAAAATTTAGACTCTTATAACAATTTTTAATTATTATTTTATAATACTAATTATTATAAGCATGAATATATATATAAATTATATCATTATTATAAAAGAAAAATACTTTTTTATTTTAAAATTTGTTAATATAAATTTATAATTTCAAGTTTTTAATAGGTATAATATCTTAAATACTTATTCTATGCCTACAAATTTATTAAAAAACAAAATAACAAATGTTTAAGATTTAAATATAGCAAACCAAACACCGTAAACTTGCAAATAAGAGTATGTGATGTAAGACTTTATTGAAATTATTTTATTTTTATTATAATATTATATAGATTTTTTTAAAAAAAATTCTATTAATGTAATATTGTTTAACTTTATAATAATAAACTAATAATAATCATTATATATATATATACATATATATATATATACATACATATATATATATATATACATACATATATATATATATATACATATATATATTTAATGATAATAATAAAAAAATAAAAGTGGTGTTCCTTTGTCTTTAACTCTATATAAAAGTAGTATACATAATACTAATAATAAAATATAATATTTTTTAAAATAGTATACTTAATAATTATTATCATTTATGTTCATTATTATTATAAAATGAGAGTTTAAATTTTAAACAATTTATATAATAAAGTATTACTATGAATAATAAGTTATATAATAAAAAACAATTTTTTTAAAATTATCATAAATTGACTTAAAAATGGAATAATGTTGGAAAATGATTAAAATTGTCATATCAACATTATTGTTAATAATTTATTATGATTTTATCTGGTGTAAGAATAAGACGAGCGAAGCAACATTTCTTATTGTGATGTTAAATTCCAGCAAATCAACAGTGTAATCATGCATTTTGATTGCTCCATTTTTTTGCCATCTATAAAATATTAAAAAAAAATTGCTGTACAGTAAAATTCCCAAAATTTTATTAAGGATTATTGAAGGGAAAAAAAAATACATTATTAAAAATTTGAACAAAAATACAAGAGTGTAGCAATATGTACAAAGTTTGCAGCCAAAATGCATTCTATAAAACTAGTGTGTACAATTTGGAGCATCCACAATAATGTTCATTTTTCAATTTTCTTGATATGATTAGACTCTAAACAGGTATCTTCAATCTTCCTTGCAGCATACTGCAATTCAAAATCATAAACACACAATTAGTAAATAAAAATCCAAATGACCTGACATTAAAAGTAATAAAATCATACTATGATTCGCAATTTTGTATAGTGTTAATAGAACCTGACATTTCCAAATAGTTCCATGATCATTCGGATTTGTAACAATCATCCGAGAATTTAAAATTCAAGTAAACAATCATAAAAATGACTCAATAGTTTCATTGTTTGGTTGTAAACCAGTTCAACACCAGCGTCACATATTCGCTCCCGAGAATTAGTATTTGTCTCCCCTCTCCCAATGTGTACAATCTCACCACTAGGCGACTCATAGATTGGATGTGATACAAACCTCATTGATGATAGATTCATTAATATTAGAATAGGCATGTGCATATGATCAAAATTTTAGTGGTATGACTCAAACAGTTACGATTGAAACAAGCACGATTCGAACATACCCAAATATAATGAAGTATCATATCTGTTTTTCATTTAAGAAAGAAAGTTGATTGCGCTCAAAATTAATTAATTTTCTACGAGTTTCTTAACAATGAGACTGATCAGATGGTGGGACCCTTTTTGTGTTTGTGTTTAGAGGGGTAATTTGGGAAATTTTGATGAAATTTGTTAAAGAATTTACCTCTTTATATAGTAATAACAAAAGTCAGCCAAGATGAAGGATTGAATAACTTCTGCCGTGGAAGCCGCCATGAACCAAAAATTACCAGTGCCAGCCATTAGCACATACCTCCCACGAGTTTCGTAAACCTAAAACCAAATTTAATTTAATTAAAAATAATCATAATGGGTGAATAATAATTATTACAATTCAAAATGTTGCAACTTTTCCATAAATGTCAAAGCTGGTCATCTTCAAGAACAAATAAAACTACATATTATTGATACCACAAAATTATTGTCCAAAAGAGTAAATATAAACCTGAACACTATCAAATAAAAAGTGATTGTAAAAACGGACAACTATTTTAACTTGAATCTTAACTCCTTTAAACTCGAGAACACCACTAATTTATTTCTAAACTTTAATACTAGATACATCGAGGAACGGAGATACAATTGGGATAAAAACAAAAAAAAAATAAGAAAAACTAAACATGTTGTAGATACTCATCTTGTCTTTTTTTTTTTTTAAACCGAAAAATCGGAGTTGCTCTCCTATACCCATAATACTACTGTCTCATCCTTAGACTGTGGTACCGGATACTTAAAAGGATATCTTAATTTAAGTGCTTACAAGTGAGATCCTTTCCAACCAAGGATCTCGCAAGAAAGCATATCTTGGAGTATGTAATCTCAACTATTGGGTTGCCCTCTCGGAGACAATATTCATCTTTTTCCACATTGGAAAGATGAGAAGTGGGACAAGATGAAAAGTTTTCAACATCTTTATAAAATAAATGGGTTATTACACTTATCATCAATTGATTTTTAAGTAAAACCTTATATTATCTAATATGGTATCAGAGTTCCATATGGATATTGATCCTCCAAATTTTAATTCACCCCAAACACGTAATTCTAACCCAATTCAAGCAGATAAAAACTTAAGCAAGTAAAAATAACAAAGAATTGAGATTTATTAACCTGAATAATCCAATGGGCAAAAGCTATGAACCTAGATATCCCCAAAGCAAACACATAATGGGCAGTGAAAGGCTCAATCGTCTGGCAAAAACAGAAGAAATTATTATTAACAAAAAAACATTATATTAAATTAAATTTATTTTAGAAAGAAGATAGAGAAAAGAAAAAAAAAAACCTTAGAATTTTGTATCATTATAAGTTGAGGTAACACCGAAAAGGCCTCTAGATACACACCAAATGCCCACATCACATGAACCAAATAATCGGTTCGGGAGCGAGGATACACAAATATAGAAAGCACCAACGTAGGAATAACCTATATTTATAATAACAATTAAAATCATTCTCAAAATAATTTCTTACAAAAAGTTTATGTCCTTAATCTTAGATTAAAGTCAAATATATGCCATTATGAAACAATTAGTACAAATATAATATATATATATATATATATATATATAGTTTTAGCTTCGATTTTAATGTTGAAAGTGAAAGTTAGTATTCTTTTGAGCATGCAAGTCACAATCATCCTTTTTCAAAACGAGAATTCAGCGACATCTGTAGTTACTTGATGATCAAGAGGTCAAAGGTTCGAATCCTTCATCCCAATAGTTGTAATTCAAAAAAAAAAAATCAATCTTTTTTGTTTCATTTTCAATTTTATTTTTTCAACTTTTTTTTACTAATTGAAAACAATAATTTCTGAAAATAACAATAATATCGATTTTTCTTTAGTATTTATACACTCTGTTAGATTTGATTTTTTTATATTCATTCTTTCATTCAAAACCGAATCGAACCAATATATTTTTATTTTTCTAAAATATCAAACCGATTAATCTAATATTATTCTAAAAAACCAAACCAATCCCTTGAATAATAAATCCCTTTAAAATAAAAATCAATTATAGTTTGAAGTAAAAAAAAACTAAAACAAAGTTAACAACAAACGTGAAGATATTAGATATAAAAAAGTTCCATAAATAAAAGTCATTAGTATTGCTATCAAATAAGATTATAGTCAAATATCGATTTTGAAGATCGAACCTGATTACAAAGCTAATGCGGAGCATGATGATAATTGAATGTAATTAGAAAAAAGGGAGGCAAAAAATTACCACATAACACAAATTGAAGGTGTCAAGAGATTTGGTGTAGGTATCTTTCAACTTGAAGCGAATCATATAAATGACCCAAATGGTGGAAATGAAATTAATCAAATCCAAAACTGTGTAAATGTCAATCGACATGGCTGTTCCACTTATCAATCTTGCACTAAGGAACACAGCTGTAAGTTCTTGACTTTTTGACGACAAACCTATTATCATAATTACCACATTGCCATTTATAAGAATAACACAAACTTTACCAAATTGTAAAACTAATTACAAATTTTGTAAATGTTTTGCTTCTCATTTTCAAACGTTTTATTTGGAGTATTGAAATATAAATACTTTTTTGACAAATATATATATATATAAAAAAAAAAAAAGAGAATTTTTTATCTATAACAAACGAAAGCAAAGAAATTGTATGAATAACACAATTTTGAAAACTTTTAGTTTATTGCATAAAGGGGTGGATTGGTGCGAAATGACTAAAATACTCAATGTTTAAGATCAAATGAATTAATTGAAATGTGTCACTTCAACGGATTGAATAAATAACAATTTTAGAATATGAAAAAATATATATATAATAAAATTAAAAAATATAAATAGTGAGAGAAAAGAACTCGCCGGAGCAGGTTTTATGCTTGGTGAGTTTATAAGCGAGAACGAGAAGCCCCGCTGCGTGAAAACTTTCACAAGCGATGAACAAATAGCTCCGATTATGAACGGCGTGCTTCATAATCACCACCGCCAACACCATCGCCGCCGCCGCAAGACCGATCTTCGCCGCCCTGGATCTCCTCCTCAGCCACGCCGCCGCCTCTCCCATCCTCCCCCGCCGCTTCGATTCGTCGCGGTCCTTCGCCATCGGAACCCTTCCGGTACCGAAATTGATCGGACACGAACTTACCACATCCATCTGCACAACACAACGCACAGATTCAATTCGATTCAATTAATCTTTCGATTGATTTCGAGAAACAAACAAAAAACGGAGAAATCAGAGGCGTTTTTTGTTAGGGCAAAATTTGGGGACGATTTCAGCAATTTTCCGACGCCATTGAAACGGTTAGTGTTTATGGATCAAGAATTTATGAATTGAAATCTGCTTACAGTTTTGGTCAAATGAAATCGTCTGGTTTTTTTTTTTTTTTTTTTTTTTGAAATTCGACGATTTGATGGTGGTGTTCGTCGGGATGTGGACTCGAATCCTGCCGTTTTCAATTTTTGTTTTTCTTCTTTTTTAAATGGATGATTTAAATTCTATTTTGGGATTTATTTTATTTGTTTTTTTGCTTGTCATTCATTTTTAAGCGGTCTTTGTTTTTAGATAAATTTTAAAGGTGTAGTTTGTGAGTTAAAAATAACAATGGCTAAATTATATGAGGTTTTCTTGATTGTTGATTTGCGAGGTTTATGATTTAGTGAACATGAACTTCATAATTCAATTTTATATATATAGATATATAACACATCAAATTCATGCATATAACATAATTTGTATTTTTTTTTTTAGTATAAATTGGAGGATGGAGAACAAAAGAAATTCGAAAATCGATATTTGACTTTTGTATTATTTGATAACAGTTGTATCCTCTATCTATATTTTAATTTGTAAAGGATACTAATTTTGATTTAAAAAAAAAAAAAAACTATTGTGAGTCTATATCTATATCTATGTATTTATGCTATTTAAAAGATGCATGGATAATTTTGTCCTCTTATTTATTTATTTATTTTCATTTTGCCATTTTAAATATTTATATTAATTTATTTATGGTATTCAACGATATTACAATAAAGGTTTTAAAATGCCTACCAATATCTCCAATATTCTAATTTTCATTAACTTTTTTATTTAAAACGAAAAGAATACTATATTAGAACTCAGAAGCATACAAATACTTGCAACAAGTTGTCCAATTTGCAGCAGTGATAAGGATAAAAATAAAAATAACAAAAGGAAAATTGTCCAAGATAAACAACTCACACAAAATAATTATAAAAGGTAAATAAAATTTAAAGTATTTATATCATAGTCATTAATACATTTTAATACTGTATTATACATATTCGTTAATACAATATTAATAATATGTATTATTAATAATTATTATAAGAGAGTAAATATCCATACTAATTAACACTAATGACTATATTTATAATTTTGCAAAATAATCATATTTGTAATTATTTTATAGATTTAACTAATTATGTAAGTTTCATCCAAAGGAAATAGATCATTTGAATTCTCTTATTGGCATAGCAAGCAATCTGTTGACAATTAACATTAACTTCAAAAACTAAGACATGTTGAAACTTTATTTTTTTTTTCAGCAACCACAAGTAAAAACTTCAAGGATGTGTTTAGATGAAAAGTTAATTTGAGAAATTATTTTGAATAGTTAAAAATTGAGAATTGTAGCAAAAAATTTGTTTGAATATATATATATATATTTTGTAAATGAGTTATAGTGAAAACCTTGTTTTGATGTAAATTTAAAATGAGTAATTATTTTGAGTAGTTAAAAAAAGAGTGATTGAAAATGAATGGTTAAAAATGAATTCTTTGGTTGATTATAAATGATGAGTTATATTAAGTAGCTATAAACGAATAATTAAAAATATGTGATTAGAAATGATGAGTTATTTTAAATAGTTATCAAAATTCATTTGAATGTAGTTTTTTAAGGAGAAATTAATAATTTTTTAATTTAAATCCTTCTTAAGTATAACATACAAATACCGTGAGTCTTATAAAAAAGTAGTTTTTTTTTTAGATTACAACAATTGAAGGTGAGAGGATTCAAACTCATAACTTCGTAGTCTATGGGTGTACATAGATGCTATTGAGCTACTATTCTTGTTGGCATAAAAAAGTAGCTCTGTAACACTATATTTTTATCCAAATAAGCTTTTCTTTTTTCATTTTTTTCATTTCTATTTTTTCTTAAAGATTACACAAATAAGCCTAACTCAACACATATATTGGAATGTCATTTCAAAAAAAAAAAAAAAACACATATATTGAAATGTGATAACAATTCGACTGAGTCCTCGACCATACTATAAAAAAATAGACAAACATAGAAATCAATATGAAAAAAAAATCATTTTGTTTACCTATTTTAATAAAAAAAAAAATTTGTAATTGATGAGCTATTCTAACGAAATAATTACAAATAAAATTAAATTTTAAAATATTTACATTTATAACCATTAATACATTTCAATATTGTATTAATCATTAATATATTTTACAAAAAAAAAAATCATTAATACATTATGTATTATTAATATACTGTTATTATTATTGTCGTTGCTCAACGGATATGCCCAATAATTAAATGATTTTGAGTTCGAATCTTTCAAATGATTCTAATTTCAATATATATATTCTTATTATTAATACATAAGATTATAATTATTAATATTTTAAAAGTAAATATATTTATAATTATTTTTTAAATTAAAAAAAAAAAAAAAAGGTTTCCTTGGATTTAAAGATGATAAAGAATAAAAGGGATTTTATGGTTATCCATTGAAAATAATTAAAAAAAAGGAAAGAGGATGAAGGCACCCAGCTTTTGCCTGCAAACCAATTCACACTTAGAACCCTTTCTTCTTAAGAAAACTTCTTCTTCTCCTCTTTACATTCATTCTTCTTCTCATCTGAACAATCAATCTCTGTAATTCTCCATTTATTTGAATTTACCCTAAACCCAAACAAAATCCCCAAATTTCCATTTCAACATCTTCGCTTTGAGTTCCCAGATCGGCGATGGGGCCGAGCGTGGCCTTTTCCGGCGCTGCAAACCAGGCTGAGCTTCTCAGAAAAGATGGAAACCACTATTTTCAAAAGGGTCGAATTGCAGCCGCCATTGAAGCCTATACCGAGGTTTTTTTTATCTCTTTCTCTCTCCAATTGTTTGTTTCCGTTTGCGATTTAGAGTTCTTCTGAGTTTTCAGATTGAATTCGTGGTTGTATCAGGATTGTATTGTTTGATTGTGGGGTTGTGTGGTTTTACACTTGTCTTTGTTGATTTTGGGTTGTTTGGATTTTGAAGGCGATTACGCTTTGCCCGAATGTTCCTGTGTATTTGACGAACCGTGCTTTGTGTCATCGCAAGCGGAAGTATGTACGGGCATCTATCCTTATTCCTTTCCATTTTTGTTTATCTTTAGTTTTAGCCTTTGAGAGAAGTGGGAATTTGTATTTGGTTTATTCTTTTCCCTTCATAATTCACCTGCCTTTTTTTTTTGTTCTGTATAGTGATTGGAAGAAGGCGGAGGAGGATTGTCGGAGAGCTATTCAGCTTGATAGCAATTCTGTCAAGGTATTGCTTTGATGTCTTCTATAATAAACATTGTGAATTTGGTTGTTTCTTAGAATCTGATTACATGTTCTGATAACATAACATAAGATGACATGGATACGAGGAGAAGGACATGCTTTTTAAATCTACATTTCTTTTAAACATCTGTCATTTTCAAATTGGAGAGAAATTCACAATCAATAAATTAATGCATAACAGCTAACTACGTGCTTAACAAGTTTTCCACCCATATTCACAATTTTTGTACAACTAGTGTGTCACACAATTTTTTTTTTTGTGTTGAGAACTTATAAATCAAAGTTGAAGATTTGGAACCACAAGGTTTTTGGGATGTAAGAATCGTGAAGCACGAGGATTTGGGAAGGCTTAAGGCCTTGGACTAATTGGAGGAGGATGTTGCTTTGTTACTCTTTTAACGTAGATAATGAGGAGGGAGTATGCAAAGTTGGTGAGAAGAGAAACAGGGAGAGGAAAAAATAAGGTGGGTTGAGGATGGTAATGACTAATGCTAACATCAATTACTTTCAGCAAGTCGCTAGTGGTAGACGAGGTAAGAATGCTATTGGCCCTCTGTAGAATGGCCAAGGTAAGAAGTTGGCTGTTTCATTTATGCTTGAGGAGATAAGAAGGCGATGGTTGGTCTTATAGGAATAAAGCCCTTGTGCTGTGTTTTCGATGATTTTTTTTTCTTCTTTTCGTCATGCTGTGAGAATATTAAAGGGGATATTTGGAAGTTTTTTTTGTTCGTTTTAATAGAGAGGAGTTTGAGACCGCTTCTTAAATGAAACATTTGTCTGCCTAATTTCTAATAAGGATATTGCGAGGAAGGTTGGGGACTTTAAGACGATCACCCTGGTGACGAGTGTGCATTAGATTATTGCTAAGGTGATGGCCAACAAATTGACCATGGTTCTTCCTTTAACAATATCAAATGTTCAAAGTGCTTTTATTGTTGGCAGACAAATTTTAGACCATGCCCTTTTTGCGAATGAGGTTATTGAAGAATGAAGATTACAAAGCACACAATAAGGAATAAATTATTTTTAAAATTGATTTTGTAAAAGCTTACAACCATGTAGATTGGAACTTTTTGGGTGGTTGTAGCTTCGAAGGGGCTTTTGGTATGAATATCAATTTTGTATTTGGAGTTGGTTAGTTCGATAAAGTATTCAATCATGGTGAATGGGAGACCGGCGGGGTAGGATTTGGGCTTCTTGAGGACTTTGACAGGGGATCCTCTATCACCCTTTCTTTTTCTACTAGTGGTGGATGTCATAAGTAGGATTTTTCACGATGAGTTAAGAATGAAGTTCTCAAGGGTTTACAAAGGATTACCCCTTCTTTTCTTGCTTTGTCTATTCTTTCATGGGGATGGGAGAGATGCGTTTTTATGGGAAGATAAGTGGTTGGGGACAGACCTTTCTACTTTTTGTGTCCTCTCTTTATCATCTTTCTATGATGAAGATCCATTCGGTGGTTGATGTTCTTTCTCATCTTAGGTTTTGTCCCTTGCCCTTGTTGGATTTCCAACGTCTTTCGTACAATAGGGGAACATAGGAGTTCATCAACCTTCTTTCTCCTTTGGCTGGAGTTTTGTTGTGTTTCGGGGAGAAGGGATGTTTGTTGTTGAGTCCTAGTTTTTCTACTGGTTTTTCGTGTAGGTCTTTTTTTGTGCCTTGTTAAACCGAGCTTTCCTTTTTTATTATCTTTTCCTTCTTTATTTATTTGTATTTCACGCTTGTTGACAATTTTTGATGTGCAGGCACACTATATGTTAGGACTAGCATTAATACAAAATAAGTTATACCCAGAAGGAATCAAGCATTTGGAGAAGGTAACTATTGATTTTTGTATTGTATTGTACCCTCATTTTCCCTTCTCCTTTGGATTAAAAACAATTAATTTTATCATAGAGATGAAACTGAGTAGAAGATCGGATTGGAGATTTAATTAAAACAGTTAATTGCAAAAATAACTCTTGCATTGTAGCCTCAACAGGGTCAGTGTGAAGGAGGGGGACAGTTGGCCCTTCTTGGTTCGTCTTAGACTGAAGAATGAAATAAAAGAAGGTTAATTGCAAAAATATCTTTACCTTAGTTAGTCGGATATTGTCTGCTTTTCTCATTGAGGCAATAGAGTTGGTTGAAAATCGTTAATGGTCTTAGTAAGAGATTGGCCTCGAAGGAGCAATCAACATGGCCAGAGTTAACTAAGAGGAAACAATTGAAAAATAGAAGTAGTTGACATATCATTGAAACGTGGAGGTTGAATTCAACTCCCCACAAATCATGAAGGTGTTGGCGCACAACAGCAGTCGAGACATGGCCACGTGTTACACCCTCAGTCTAACCATTCACAAATGGGCTGTGAGGGTGGTTAACAGAGGTCTGGAAGGATATTTAAGATGTAAGGTTGTAAAGTGTTGGCTAGTTAACCCACAACTATCCACTGAACTCTTTTAAAGTCTTTTATGGACGAGATCCTCCCCAGTTTCATCCTATAGCCGATTCATTATAGTATCAACATTTTAGAAATAGCTGGTTTTTTTTTTTTTTTTGATAGGAAACGAAAACATTTTCATTGATAAGATGAAAGTGTTACAAGGTTTTGGGGTTAGGGGATTTTTAGTTTGATAGAGAAGAATGTGTACCTTGGGTATCTGATGAGAGTTTAATCTGTCATAGTAGTAAATGGGGTTGTAACAGAGAGAGTGACAGCAGTCGGTAAGATAAGAATGAAGTGGGGACCCACTAATTGAAAAGAACCACTTATCTGACCTTACTTGTAAAGGAGAGTAAGGGTGGAGGGTCTCCTGAATACATCCATTTTTCTTGTACTTTTCTGTCTCTTATATATATATATATATATATATATATTCACTCCCAACTAGCTCTAGATTTGTTTAGTTTCTGAAGGGTACATGTAATTTATACATCAGGAGAGAGCCACTAAAGACAAGTTGTCTACAAAAGTGTCAGAGGCCTCATCTAAGCTGTCAAACGTTCTTTTGTTTTTTTTTTATTGCTACGGATTCCTATAGAAGGCCCTAATAATTTGAAGACAGAATCTTCTTTCCTCTGGTGTACTATCACATTGTCCTGTTCACTTCCTGTCCAATCACAAGTCTTACCATCACAATGGTAATGGAATCAGAACCTTTTAGGGGGTGTTTGGAGCAAGGGAATCAAATCGAGGAGATGGGGAATAATATCCTTTCCCACAATCATTCTCCCATTAATCACTATTCATTTCCCTCCTAACCACTTTTCATTCTCCCATAAACAATATTTTGTTCTCCCCATAATCATCCTCTGCATAGGTAATGGTTCCCTTCATAATCCCCTTCATAATCATTCCTTACATCTTAAACATAGTTAGCGGTTTCCTCCATATTCATTCCCTTCACGCCAAACACATGTAATCATTCACTTCTTAATCATTCTTCCATGTTTTCTCCTCATATTCTCATTTCCCCACAATCATTTCACTCCCCTTGCCCCAAATGCCCCTTAAAAAATTGAAGTCCAATGGAAAGTCCTATTAACTTATGCATTATTAGGAAATATAGGCAGCCAAATTTGGAAGAGAGTGCAATGTCCCTAATCGCAACTTTAGTTCAACTAATTAATATACAGAAATCTGATTGAAAGTTTTGTGATGTTTGCTTATTTCTTCTGAGAACGTTTATTGTATTTGACATAAATTTGATTCAACCTCTTTTGATAGGCTTTGGATCTTGGTAGGGGTGCAAATCCAAAGAGTTATATAGTAGAGGAGATATGGGAGGAGCTTGCAAAAGCAAAATACAGGGAGTGGGAAAAAGCATCCACCCAACGTTCATGGGAATTGCAGAGCTTGAAGTAAGTGTCACCTTTCTCTGAGTTCAGGCTTTCTGTTTTCGGAGTTGGATGCATGCACACTTTCGAACTCCGAAGTCAGACACACTTTTGCAAACCTTGGAAATAAGTTTTGGTTAAAATTGCATTTTGTTCTTGTACTTTGGATTTCATTCCACTTTAGTCCAATGAATTTTTTAAATGTTGAATATTAATCTTTTTATTAAAAAAAAAGAAAGAATATTAGTCCTTTTAGTATCAATAACGCTGTTAGTTAACAGTTAAGTTTTATCGAAATTGGTTAATTAAAAATAATCATTTCCATCCAAGAAATGACTTATAGAATGAAGGCTGGCACCGACAAATGTTTTTTTTATAAAAGTTCACAATAAATTAACTTGACGTATATGGACCAAAATGATATTTAACCTAAGTTTTTTAGCTACAAATATCAATAATTATGATTAACCAAATCCCTGTGTTCGCCTAGTGGTAAGTAAGGACCATGTTTTTTTTTTTTTGAAACAAGGACCATGTAAATAATAAAAGACTCGAAAGAAAATAGGTTTAAGCTATGGTGACCACTTGTCCCTAGGATTTATTTTCTTATGAGTTATCTCATATATGGTTGAATCATGTTAAATCATTCATTAATCCAAAAGCTTAAACTTATACGTTTTTTTTAATTGATCCGGAATTGGAGCTTCACTCCCCTATACCCGAGGGTTGAGGCATTACTGGCCCGTCCCGAAGCTGACTCGAATAATCGTAATAAGGAAAAAAATGGGAGGTTTACTGTGTGATTTTCTGTTATTTTGGATTCTGTTTTATTTTCTGATTTTTGTTTATGTACGGTTTCTCAGCGAAGCTTGTGAGGCTGCCCTTGAACAAAAATATTTTCTTGACCAGTCTGAATTAGAAGGGTTCGTAGATGAACATGAAATTGCTCATCGGAAAAAATTGAAGTCCTTAAGAAGCGTGTTTGAAAAAGTTGCAGAGGCAGATACGCCATCTGAGGTAAGCAAAGATGGTTTTCTACTCTCTTCAGTTTTTTCGTTGTTACGAACTCGGCTGCCATATCATTGTCATTTGCCATATAAATCATAGGCAGGTACTAATTTGATATTTTCAGGTGCCTGATTATCTTTGTTGTAAAATCACACTCGATATTCTTCGCGATCCCGTCATTACTCCTAGTGGGGTTACATATGAGAGGGCAGTGATTCTTGATCACTTTCGAAAGGTGACCGTTACACTGTGCACTGACATTTTCCTGCATTGTTCTTGTGGTTACAATTCTAACAATTTTCTCCCTTATCTAGGTGGGAAACTTCGATCCCATAACACGGGAGCTGCTCGACGAGACGAAGCTAGTGCCAAACTTAGCCATAAAAGAAGCAGTACAAGCATTCCTAGATAAGCATGGATGGGCTTATAATACACAGTAAGGTAATAATTTGAATTTGAATTTGAATGGGAACTCAATCAAGGTTGTTAGTGTCGTGATTATGTACTCGATTCTTCTGTATGCATTGTCGATTACGCTTTGTTACGAACTTTTCATGATATTCTGAGGCTGTGTACCCTAAAAAGTATATGAGGTCCTGTCTTTTGATATGCTCTTGTGCAGTTTGTCATAGCGATCTGTTAATTATCTTGTACAGTTTATTACTTTAAACTTTGATTTGGTTAGGCTCTGTTCAGCAATTGTTTGTTCCTTTTTAAGGTTGGTAAAGCTACACCTTATTTATTTGTGTATTTATGTTTAGAACAATACTTGGCCATCGTACTCACATTTATGACTACAAATTTTTCTTTTTCTTTTTTTCTTTTTCTTTTTGGGTTTAGGAAATTATGAATGAAGATGCTTAAATTTATGGCCATAAATGTGGGTAAAGAAGACTTTGAGTCTTTTTTGGTAAGGACCAAAGTATTGCTTTTTAAAATAGCAACTAAACTAATGTGAATATATTAATAAGAAAAGGTACTTCAACTAAAATAAAAGGGTCTAAGATGATGAGTTTAATTTATAGTGGTCACTTATTTAAGAATTAATTTTCTATGAGTTTTCTTAACATTCAAATGTTGTAGGGTCATGCGATATGTTCCGTGACATTAGTCGAAGTGCACATAAGTTGTCCAGCCAATCATAGACATTAAAATAAAAAGAAAAAAAAGGGTACTTCAACATATTTAATATTGTAAAATATTATTTATTAATTGAAATATTTTTTGTTTTAAATTTTTTTTAGGAAAACCTACTGCCATCAAACTTTTATCAATTTGTTTATCAACATTTTCATAAAGTTAACGTTAACTGTAAGTTAAGGTCAAGTTGAGAAATTATTCTACATTCATTTTCAGTTTTTTAATGAATTTATATGAAATTATTGAATAAAATTTGTTCCCACTTAATGAGATATTTTAATATAATAGGATAATGACGGGTCAGATGTATATATCTAATCCAATAGTGGATAGATTTTATTTCATTGTTTTTAGTTCAATAAAGTAGGTTTAAATCTTTCCATCTCTCAAATATTAATAATCAACTAAAAAAAGTGACGAACTGTTGAATTATATTTTTGTTAACCAAGCACTTTTGGTCTCAGTTTTGACCTCAAGCCTACTTGGATTTTGAGAATAATTCAAATTTATTTATTAATTGTTATTTTAAAATATAATTATACGCAAGGAAAATATAATACATCTCATAAATGGAAAGGATGGTTAAACTAAATAAATTGATGTCAAAATACATGGATGGTTGAAAAGTATAAATTTCAAATTATTTTTTTTAGTTCAATAATACGTGTATTCTTTTTTTAGTTTAACGATATTTAAAGAAAAATAATAATATTTAAAGATTGAAAAATTTAAACACATATTTTTTTTATATCATAAATCTATAATTTATATCAACTCAACTATGTTTTTGTTAGTGTATAACTTCTTGATAGAACATGTATTTGAATCAATTGAGCTACATTCAAATTCTATTTTAATACTGGTACTTGTTGTCTTGAATCCCAAAATTACATAAACTTTCCACATTACTTCAGAATTGCCAGCACATCAAATGAATTTATTTTTTATTTTTATAATTATATCCTATCACACACCTAGGCCAAAATAATGCTAATAATAAAACAAACCCATATTTTATATTCCACAATTTTTGAACAGCACAAAAATTCTAGTTAAATGATAGATATTTAAAGAGAAAAGGTCCAAATATAAGCAGTGATATCCAAAAAAATTGATGTAACAGTTGAACAAAACTTGTCCATATGAACAGAGAACATTATAAATATAAATTTGATTAAATGAAACATTATTGTAGACATGAAAAGCAGACTATAATATGGTGGAGAGAGAATAGAAAAACATAAGAGATGAGGGAAGTGTCCCCATTTTAGTGTTATGAGATGGACTAATAATATCAAACATATAATGCTATTATGCTTCTTTGGATGCCACATGGTAGACCCTTCTATTCTTTGGATTTCTTCCTTCTCTCCCAACTTAAAATATATATATATATTCGTGACTGTTCGGATTAGTTTGTGCACACCACGGTTATTGTTACTAGATATACTGTCGAATCCTAAAACATTTAGATGTCAAAAAAACCTATAAGAAAATAATTTTTAATTAAGTTATCACCATAAATTAAACTCATCCTCTCTTAATTCTTCAAGATCTTCTTAACCACTTGATCACGTTTCCTTTTCTCTTTTTTTGGATAAGAAACGTTTGCTTTTCTCAAACTTATATCAACATTTTATTCTTATTATTAGTTTTCCATGGTTAATTTCAACAAGGTAATCTATATTTTCTCTCTATGTTTGTATCGAGTAAGAAAATTGTAAGAAAAAGTTACACTCATTTAAGCACCCTTAATTATGAAGTTTAAAAATAATAATGTACCTAAAGTGTCTAACTCTACTATTAGTTTTCCATTTGTAAACCTTTGGTTAATGAATACATGTTTTTCTCTATCCATATTGTTTTGTACCATGTAAAGAATTCATAAAAGTTATTTGACGTAGATGATACAACAAAGGATTGCTCTTATCCAATACACTATTACGCTTAAAGAACTAAGAAGTTATTAAAGAATGGACCACAAAGAAAAAAACGTACATTTTGCTTCTTAATCTCACCGAAAGAGTTAGTGGCGAGTTGATTTCGTTGTTTAATGGTAATCCAGTTTAACACCACAATCACGAGTTCGATTTTGAAAATCTTCAAATTTGTACTAAAAATAAAAACAAAAAACATATTTACCTTAATGATTGGTGTCGAATGTTAATTGAAATTGATGCAATATAAACATGACTTGATATAAACTTTAATGTTCAATAATTTTTCAAACAGCTAACAAGGACCCATTGGATTTAATAGATTAGACTTAAGGATAAAAGTGATCATGAAAATATTAGAATGATTGAATTTTTTAAAAATATGAAAATATTACAAAAATTATTGTTGTCCTCAAAAAGTAATGGAAAAAGAAAAATATAATCGACAACCTAAACATAATTTAATTAGTTGAGAACAATTCAACCATCTGAATTTTTTTAAAAATGGTAAAACTGGATATTCTTACTCAACAAATTTCTAAATAATACTGATGGTATAAGAGTAAGTCACCAATAAATTGTATATGTATATAAAAAAACAGTCAAGATCATCAGTGATTTTTTGACATTTTATAAATCTGACCTTTAAAATTAAATGTTTAATTGAAGAGAATCCAAATATCCAGCTAGCAGAGACATGACTTTTCTCTCCCTTGAATACAGAAATAAAGGGGACTTGAAAGCAGCCTACCTTGTTTTGATGCTCCAATATTTCTGTATATATTTTAAAAGAAAACAACTACTTTAAAATGAAAGAGATAGAGCTACAATTGAAAGCTATCAACAATAATAATAACTCAATCGACATGAATATTTGTCCATGACCGAGAGATTACAAGTTCGAATCTCTTAGTATTGATATTTTTAGAGTAGATTAAGAGAAAGAGAAACCTTACTACTCATAAGGAGCGATGTTGATACAACTTACTACTTCATTTATGCTTGTACAAACATTTATACGAGTACTCCTCTTACTACTTTATTCAACTCATATCGATATTTTTAGACAATTCACTATCAAATAAATTTCCGACCACTTGGAAATAGGAAGGTGGAGGATATGGAATGACAAAGAATTAACCATCGTGGATCGACCAATTTAGTGATTAAGAGGATCTTAGAAAACTAAACAATGATGAATCATCTACTTGGGAATTAACTTTCTACAATTTTCCTGATCCGAATATTCACCAGTCTGAAAAAAAAATAAGTGACAAGGACTTTTTTAAGGGAATTTCAAGGGATGATGGGAAAAGTCTAAGGTAAAGTGGACAAAAGGAGATTAAGAGAGTTAGTATCTTCACAACCACAATCACTCACCATGTAACCTAAAATGACATTAAAAACCAAAAATTTCTGAATTCAATCCATGGTAGTCAACTACTTAATTTCCTATGAATTTCCTTAACATTCAAATGTTGTAGGACCATACAGTATATCCCATAAGAATAAGAATAGAAGAGGTGCGTGCAAGTTGGCCTGGACACTCACTGATATTAAAAAAAAGAAGTGAATATCTTCACAAAAAGGAAAAAGGAATCCAATATTCCTGTTCTGCCCATCTTGAAATGGACCACATTGTAAGATATCACATAAACCATTCAAAATGATGCACACTACTTTCCCTGAGTGTTACTTAGCTATTCATTGAGTCTTTATTGTCCAACTTTAGATCCATTTGGTACCACTTAGGGACATATGCAAGGTAACCATCAGCCAAATCATATTTGCTCACTTCCTTTTGAATAGCTCTAAACTTATCGGTTCAGTTCAATAAAACAGAGAAAAAGGGACAAACAAGCATAGGCAAAATGCATGCAGTAATGATGAAACAAACAAGTAAAACTAAAACAGAAACAAGAACAAAAACTTATCAACAGAACTCACTTCACATTTATTCACAGAGACTAACTGAGGAACCTGGCAGTGAAATCGAAATTAGACTCCACAGGAAAAGAGAATATACAAAAAGGATGATTGAAAGATTACCCAAACAGAGGAGATGCTGAGTCTTAGCAAAGACCAGAGTGCCAGATTAAGATGCAGAATCTACAAGTTTTGAACCCCAAGAATTTCATTATGCAGTATGGATCATATTGACTACCCTGTTCAGCTTCTCGAGTATGTCGCTTGCCTTTCTCTTGGCTCTTGAAGTCCCATTCTGAGCAAGTTCAGAGATTGTTCGATAGCATTTCTCCTCCTCCCTGATGTCCTTCCACTTGGTTCGATCGTATAAGCATATCGCATGGATGATCACAATGCAATTCTCCTTGTTACGAGAACAGGCACTTTCCCTGATAATTCTGAGCAAGAAAGGAACAGCTCCAAGTTCTCCCATTTCCTTGACAGCTGTAGGATGGTTTGAAAGCATTGCCAGAATAGCCAACAACTCGTCTACGTGCATGTGATTCATGATCTTTTTCAGAAGCACTCGAACCGCACCATCTCGTACAGCTTTTCCTTTATTTTCATGAAGTATACAAAGATTAAATATTGCTGAAGCAGCATCTTTGATAGATAAGGGATGCCCCTCATCTAAAAGATCAATAAGTGGTTTCAAGGCACCGGCTTTCCCAATGAGTGCTTTGTTCGAGTCGAGAGCTGACAAAGTAAAAAGGGCTGCAGCTGCATTGCTCCTTGTTTCCATTGTTCCTGATCTTAACGCTTCCATTAAAATAGGTACTACCTTGGGGGTTTCAGCAACAAGTTTCTTGTTATTGTCATGGATTGACAGATTCAAGAGGGTTGTGATCACATCTTCTTGTAGATCCCCATGAATACTACTTCCAGACTTATCTCCACAAAGTGGACTAAGCAACAAAGAGATGGCATCAAGGGACTCGCCAAAAAGTACTCGAAATGATGGCACCCGCTTCGTCAACATCCGAAGCTCCTTGGCAGCAGCTTTTTGCTCAGATATAGTCAAAGACATTTTCTCTATTAACGTCAGAAAACGGTCTCTATCAGCTTCCGTTATTACATCGTCATCGAGACAGTGGACACGATCTTGCAACTCAATTCCCCGACTTGTACACCACTGAGATATCATTTCACGAATCAAGTGATTGGGAGTAAGGTTTGTGTGGGAAAGAACTTGCTGAGTTCTTGGGCACGTTCGGTTTCCTGATTTTAACCATTGGTGAATGAAGGGTCTGTCGTATGTCTGCGAATAAGATGAAACAAATCAATAACAATTAGAAAACTCAGAAACGACCATAATGAATTTAATGAGCTAACAAAGAAATTCATAATGGTGTTAGATCTAGTCCACCAAAAATCATACATATAACAA
>JBBMKA010073509.1:0-15396 GCA_037833695.1 Sechiopsis laciniata | reverse complement strand
TTATGGTTCGAACCAAGAACCTTTTAAATGGAGGTTTTAATGACTCTAAAATATAATCATAAATATCTAAAAATAAGTGTATTTCTCTTCTTTTCTTCAGCGCCCGTTTTTTCCTCTTTAATGACACTTTTTTTTCATTTTCTTTTGTAAAGTTATTTTGGAGAGTGTCATGGTAAGTGAGTTTTGTAGTAGTGCCTGCCTTTAGGTTCTTAACATTTGTATGTACTTTAATTAATTCCCTCTTCCCATATCAAATTAACGGAGAGTTGTTACCCATTTGAGCTTTACATGCTAGTCATACATGTATATATATTTCTTAATTATGTCTAATATAATGTAAAAGCTCGAAACGCTAAGGTACCAATTTGTAAAATTCTGAAACGCTCTAATACCAATTTATAAAAACTAAATGCGAATAACAAAATGCGAATCGGAACAATCTTGCTAGCCTTTTGCTTGCGGGATTAGAGAGACAAAGCACACAACTTTCTCTATAACCACTTTTCTTTATTTCTCTAAAACTCTCTCTACAACTTTTCTTTATTTCTCTAAAACTCCTCTACCACTTTTCCTTCTCTCTCTCTCTCTCTCTCTCTCTCTCTCTCTCTCTCTCTCTCTCTATCTCTTTCACAATGAAATGAGTCACCTATTTATAGCCCTATTACAACTTGGTCTCCAAGTTCTTACCAAAAATATTTCCCACTAATTTTCCACTAATTGCTTAATTAAGGATCCACTAATTCCTTAATTAACTTATAAATTGACAACCCATTAATTCCTTAATAAAATGCCAACTAATTACATTTAAAAGAAAATAATAAATTTACATTAAAGTTTATTCAACAAAACTCCTCCATAAACTTAAATGCTTCTTCCATCTATTCTGCTGATCATCTTCTTTTAATTTGTCGAACAAAATCTTTGGTAACGGTTTTGTGAAAATATCTGCAACTTGATCCTGGCTCGCCACATGTAGCAATTCCATGCTTCCTTCCTTCACATGATCTCGGATGAAATGAAAGCGAACATCAATGTGTTTGCTCCTTTCATGATTTATTGAATTCTTTGGCGGTAACTCAATTGTCGATCTGTTGTCAACTTGAATCACTGTTGCACCAAGTTGCTTTAGTTCCATCTTGCTTAAAAAATTTCTCAGCCATATCGCATGACATACGCGCACCAAGAATCTGCAACATATTCAGCTTCTCACGTCAAAAGCGACACGATCGGTTGTTTCTTTGACAACCAAGTAAATGTTGTGTTGCCTTTAAAGAATGCATATCCCGATGTACTTTTTCGATCATCAATGTCTCCGCACCAATTGCAGTCGGAGTAACCAATCAACTTGGACTCTTTCGCTATGTCTCCACACTAATCCCAAGGACACTTTTCCTTAGATGTATCGTAAAATTCGCTTCAATGTTTTCCAATGCGAATAAACCAGCTCTTCCATGAACCGACTTACAATGCCAACACTTAATGCGAGATCTGGCCTTGTGCATGTTGGATAGCGAAGGCTTCCCATCAATTTTTAATATTTGCTCGCATCCACACTTTCTCCTCCATCGAACTTCGATATTTTCATACCAAGTTCCATTAATATTGAAATCGGGTTGCAATTAGTCATCTTGTACTTCTTTAATATCTCTTTCGCATATTGCTCCTACGATACAAAAATTCCCATCTCTCCTTGTTTAACCTTCAAACCTAGAAAAAACTTCAGCAAACACAAATCTGACATCTCAAACTCTCATGTCATTGTGCTCTTAAACTCTTTTATCATCGCATCACTGTTACCCATAAAAATAAGGTCATCCACATAAAGAGCAATAAAAATCGCATTACCTCCACTCTACTTTGTGTAAAGCGCATGCTCATAGGGACATTGCTTTTATCCATTCTCCTTGAAATATGTATCAATGCGAGTATTCTAGGCTCGCGGTGCTTGCTTCAACCCGTAAAGCGCTTCCTTCAATTTTAGCACTTTCTTCTCTTCTCTAACTTTCATATATCTGGGTGGTTACTCAATGTCCACTTCTTCTTCAAGCACACCATTCAAGAATGCGGTCTTGACATCCATTTGAAATATCGGCCATCTAAATTGAGCTGCTTGAAAAATGAGCAAATGAATTGTCTCCAGTCTTGCAACGGGAGCAAAGACTTCATCATAGTTGATTCCCGCTTTCTGCTTGTATCCCTTCACAACAAGTCTCGCCTTATGGTGCTTTATCTTGCCTTCAACAATCATCTTCTTTTTTAATACCCATTTCACACCAATCGACTGACTTACTTTCGGTAATTCTGTCAACTTCCATGTATCATTGAGCTTTATGCATTTATCTTTTCATCTATGGTAGTCCGCCACTTCTTATCTCACACTGCTTCTTCAAAGCAAATATTTTCAACATCTGCTAAAAGACATACAAGATGCAACTCATTTGTCGCATCATACAAATCTTGCAAACTCCGCATTCTAGCTTCTTGCAGTTCATCTTTATCATCGATAGTTTTAGCATTTGTTGGCATACTTGTTGATGTAACAGCTGGTCATTCTCTTACTTTAATGTTAACTTCCATCGAATTGTTCCAGTCCCATTCACTTTCTTCAATGACTAGCACATCACAACTCACCATCACTTTCTTGCTTATTGGGTCAAACAACTTGTATGCTTTTGTTTTCTCATCATAGCCAATAAACACATACTTCTTACTCTTGTCTTCGAACTTTATTCTTTGCTGATCAGGTACGTGTGCATAAGCCACACTACAAAACATGTTGAGATGTGAAACTATTGACTTTCGTCCGCTCCATGCTTCTTGTGGTGTCTGAACATCTATCTACTTATGTGGACATCGATTTTGCACATAAATTATGCACTGTACCGCTTCTGCCCAAAGTTCTTTCAACATACTTTTGCTCTTCAGCATTGCTTGAACTATGTCAAGAATGGTCCAGTTCTTTCTTTCAACCACACCATTCTGTTGAGGAATGTTTGGTGCAGTTAGAAATCACCTTATGCCTTGCTCCTCACAATAATCCATGAAATCGTCGAAGTATATTCTCAACCTCTATCAAATCGCATAGCTTTGATGCATCTATCCATTTCTTTCTCCACCTTCACTTTGAATTTTCTAAATGTATCGAATGCTTCTGATTTTTCTTTCAAAAAATACACCCAAGTTTTCCGTGAGAAATCATCAATAAAGGAAATGAAGTACCTTTTACTGTAGAAGGATCCTAGGGTAATTGGTCTGCATATATCCGTATGAATCCTCTCGAGTGGTTGCTTCTCCTGATATTCTACTTTATTCTAAAACAAAGTTCTCGCATGCTTGTTGAGCATGCATTCTTCACAAAACTTTCCATCATAGTCCATGTCAGGTAGTCCATGCACCATATCCTTCTTCGCTAACTTTTTTAGTCCTTCATGATGTAGGTGACCAAAGCGAAGATGCCAAATGATGCTTTATCCTCTACATCGACTCGCAAATACTTTTCTCGTATGCTTCTTAGATTTAGTCTATACATGCGATTTCTTCTCCATCTTGACTTGAGCGACTAAACGCTCTTACTTGTCCTTCAAGTGTAACAGCAGATCTTTCAAAAATATTGAGTAACCCTTTTCTATCAGTTGTCCTAAACTCAAATTATTTATTTTGAGATCTGGTACATAATAAACATCTCGATTGACCATATTACGCCGTTCTTTTGCAAATAAGAAATCGTACCATTTCCTTTGGCCTCTACTTTTGACGCATCGCCAAATGATACATGACCATCTTCAATTTTCTGCATGTTTTTTAACAGATGTTCATGACCATACATATGGTTGCTTGCCCATGAGTCGAGATACCACAAATTATCATTGTTGGCGTTGCCTTTTTTATGCACCATCAAGAGAAAATCTTCATTAGCTTCGTCTTCTAATGCCAAGTTGGTTGTTTCCTCAACCCTTTTATCCGCTAAAAAATCTCTCGAAAAATGCCCCCCTTTTTTGCAATTATAACATTTGTCGGAATTACAATCACTTGCATAGTGACCATACTTATGACATTTATAGCATTCAATATTTGAATGATTCGATCTACAGCCTCTTTCTAGACCACGTCCTCTTCCACTCCAATTCGCCTGGCTCGACCGTCCATTTTCCTCATGGCTGCCCTTTGACTACTACCACTATATCCACGACCTCCATAGCCACCCTCTATACCCTAAAATTGTTTAGAATAGAGTATCTGATGACTCGCAAATAGAGTCAATGTTTGGAACACTTTGGAATAATTATTGTACTTTATTTAGGAAAATCTTATGCGAAAAAGGTGAATATAATGAATAAAAGATGGAAAAGGCTAATACTCACGCATTAGAGAAATAAATGAAGGAATATGAATTATAATGCGAAAACTGTTAAATTTTTAGTCTGAATGCGCGATAAAAAGTAGCTGCACACTAATGAATAATTTTTGCATGAAGTTTTATGCAGAGTAGACACTAAAGAAATGTGATGGAATATAGAGACCGAAATGAAGCAGTGCGAAATGGAAGAAATGCAAACATGAAGCAATGATGATGGAACGACAGATTGGATCAGATACAGAAGTCTCACTTAAGAGATAAGAAATGAATCAGAGAAGAGCAAATGTCATCTATCCAGCTGCGAGTGAGATAGATTACGGTAATCATGGAATTCTTACCTTAAAAAGCAAAGACGTGATTGAAAAAATCAATCAAGAGAAATCTGTCACGAGAACTCGACAGCCGATGAACATGAAATTTTTTTATGGCAATTGAAGGAGCCTATATAATTCAGACCAAGACAACCATTTTAAGGGGTGGACACGAGAGAGTTCATACTCCATTTTTCATACATTTTTACTTGTTTTCTTTTTGCTTTGTTAAGACTCATTTTGCAATTTATTAATACAATTTTAGCATGATGTTTTCCATGCCGTTATCTATGTTTTTCATTTGCATTATGAACTAAGTACGTTAAGGCAACATGATAGCTCTCAAATAGAGCACAATTTAGGCTGTTTTATTCTGCATTTTTCTAAGATTCAAGGGAAATATTGGAGTTATATTAAGTAAGTTGCGAATAAAAACTATAGAAGTCACACGCATCTATTATTTATCATGAGAAGCACAGTTTTGAGCTTAAAGTAAAAATACTGAATAAAATTGTGTTAATTTCTATACAATGTAGGAAATGCAAAACTCTTAATGCGAATGGCGAAAAGTAAAGGAAACAAGACGCATTCATAAGGCAGTCACGTTCGAAGAATCACACCATCAAGGAAAGAATGGAGAAATCAATCAAGTAATAAAGTCAGCGTGATCAAGAAATCCCAGCGATAATCAAGAGATTCCTGTATTTATGCAGATATTCCAGCTCACCCAAACTTGCTAGCCAAGCAAATCATCTCTATATATAGAAGGAAAAAAGCTACAATCAGGGAGATGGCCGGTTGGCCAGAAGCCGATCCACAGTGAGACGTAATGGTGATGTTTGTAGAAGCTGATAAGAAGGAGTCTGCACATCTTCACAATCGCACCATTTCCAACTTTTATTTCTTTTGTAACTAGGAGTAGATCATAGAATAGATCAGGGAATTGTAGACAACTGCATTTCTATTCTATGTATGTGTCGATTAGCTACCCACGCTTGCTAGGCTTCAACAAACTCATAATAGGGAACTGTTGGGTGATTCAGTATGCTACGATAGTGATAACTCTCAAATAAAGCACATTTTAGGCTATTCTATTTTGCATTATTCTAAGGTTCAAGGGAAATAATTGGGCTATAATATGTAAATTGTGAGTAAAAACTACTAGAAGTCGCATGCATTCATGAATTACCATCAGAAGCATTGATAGCTCTCAAATAGGTCATTATTTAGGCTAATTTATTAAGCATTTTATTAAGAGATCGGGAAATTTTTCGAGCTATTAAGAGCATTTTGCGAATAAAAGTGTAGAAATCAGCATGTGTACAGAAAATAGCATCATCAGCGCATTATGCGAATTAGATACAAATATTATACAATTTTGCGCTAAAAAGCTATTAAATGCAGGAATTACTAAACACTGATGCTGGAGGAACGAAATGATGTGAACGGCGATGCCACAGAAGAATCACACATTCACAAGGAGGTCGCACTCGAGAACCACACCAACATAGAAGTAAATAGAGAATCAATCAAGTAATTAAAGTGGTGTCAATCAAATAAATTCTAGTGAAAATCAAGAAATCTTGCATTAATGAAGATTTTCCAGCTCACCTAGGCTTAGCAACCAAGGAAATCAACTATATAAATTGCAAGAAGAAAGCCAAAGTTTGCTTAGCTGGTCGGATGACCAGAAGCTAATTTAAGTGATGAAGAGCTAAGTCAGTTGGTTAGAACCCGATTCATGTGAGAAGCAACTGGTTGTGACTATAGGAGTCGATGACAAGGGGACTGCACACTTCACAACTGTGCCAATTCCATTTTACTATTTTTCTTAGGAGTAGTTATAATGATAAACATTTAGTAGTTGTAATAAAATCTGCTGATTTAAACTTCTTACTGTGTGTTCATTATTATGCTGCGTTATAAGAGTCTTGAATGAGTTCTCGCGAATAGAATCATGCATAGGAGCGTAGGTTAAAGAGTTTTACACTGCTATGTTTGTTTATTTATATGTATATGCGTCGCTTAGCTATCTACGTATATGACTTGTGGTGAGTCGGAAAGAGGAACTACATGGAGATCCAGTATGCTACTGTATGTTGAATGCAAGTCTTTGCATCATTTAGGGAGTTAGGAATGACCTCACTATTGCTCGTGTTGCCCCGTTTTACTATGGAGTTCATAGCGGAAGCTGTCCTTTCATAAATCACTAACTGTAGAAGAATGGGCTAAGTTTGCCGCTCTAGATGATGAAATTAAGGCAAGAGAGGAGAAAAAATTATAGAACATGCGATTTCAGCAAAATGAGGAAGCTTGGGCAAAGTTCACCGCCCTAGAAACCGAAGACATGAGAACAGCTGAAGAAACAGAAGAAGATAGTTCTAGAGTTGACACTAAGCAGCTTTCCAGTGATGAAAGCCAAGGCGAGGATGAAAGTCTTCCCCTGAATCAGCACGATGAGCAATGAACCTACATATTTTTATGTCAAAGTTTCGCATCAACCCAGCAGGGGAGATGTAGAGTCAACTAGTTTGCAGGAAAATGAGAAGAGCACACTGGATGATGGGCTACTTGCAATGGTACCCATAATTCTCACGCTACCAGAATAAAATACACAGTAGGAATTGATCAGTCAAACAAGAGACATGTGGACAATTCAACTGAGCTACACATCTGTACAATAGATCCTATCCATGCTGATACGGATAGAACAACCACGCATCAAGGCGCAATATGAGAAAAGATAGGAAAAGGCTGCCAAAGATGGCGTCGCTCCAAAGATATATAAATGGCCAAAGCAAGGACATTTCAATCTGGATGGAATTAGCACAAGGTTCTGCCCAAGTCCTACATCTCAGCATTCCTTGAATGCAAAAATTCGGTATCTCTGACTTTGTGCAAAAATTTACAGCAAGTTTTTTTTAGGAAAGTTTTCTTTATTGCAATTTTATTTTCGAATTATTTCCATTAATATTTATTTGCGTAGTTTAGGAATGGATTGGTACGACTTTTAGAAATAATTGTGCAAATATTTAGTTTCCTTTTGTGATTATTCTATTCCTTGGGTGAGGATTTTTGAAATCTTTCAGACGTTTATATAAACCTCGAAAAAGGATGAATTAATCACCCCATTTGAACTCGAAAGCACAGTAGCAACACCCAATGCCTCAAGTAGCATGATACCTAGCAAAGGCAAGGCAACTATGGGTGTGGACAAAGAACATGAGGAAGTTTAACTAACCAGCCTTCAGACAGTGTTGGCAAGGAAAAGGTTTTGGCAAGATCGTGGATGGCCAGAGGTACCTGTACCAGCAACAACTTTGTACCAAATATGCAAGATGCAGTGGTCACAGCTAGTAATTCCTACTGTGGATGCAAGGCAAGATTGGGTTCGCCAGTTTTATGCAAACGTGAATCGAGAAAAGAAGGACATTAGATAGATTGCAGAGCCACGGCTCTAAATGAATCTTTCCTACTTTATGATAATGTAGGAGCAAAAGGGCAAAAGCTATTGAATAAGCCAAAGAAAAAGCAGTTGCAGGAGTGCGCAAAGACAATTGGAATAAAATGGGCCAAATGGAAAAATCAATGGTCATTCCCAATGGATGATATTAAACCAGAACTGCAAAACTGGGTTAAATTCATTAAGAATGCGATAATCCCATCCACCAATGCAAAGATAGTTAGCAGAGAACAAGCTCTATTACTTTATGTAGTACATGTTGGAATACACGTGGACATAGGCAAGATAATAGAAGAACAGATTCAATGTTGGGCTCCAGCCAGACACAGGAAGATGTTTTACCCACACACTATCACAAGATTGTGTTTGAAGCAAGGAGAGCAACCACGGCCAACTGACAGAATCCTAAAAGTCCACACTAAGCATCATGAAGAGACTATGAAGCAAATAAACAGAGAGCGAGGAAAGAAATTCGATGAATTCCTAGCAAAGGACAAACTGATCAAACACTTCAAATTGCTCTTCATAAATTCATGAGACTATTAGGAGTATGCGAATAAGAGAAGCGAAGTCATACTAAAAGCAGCTACAACACTCACAGAATACTCCAAATGGCCTGAATTTCCAAAAGAGTTACTCGCAGCGGATGGAGCCAAAGGCAGTAGCAGCAATGCAGAAACTTAGTCAGAAGTTGCGTTCTTTTCTTATTCGTTTTACGTATTTTATCTTTTCGCATGCATTTCATTCGTAGTTGTAATTTTCATCTTATAGGACCATGCATTTTATTTTATTAGGATGCAATTGTCATTTTTCCTCAATTTTATAAGATTAGCAATTTGCCTTTTAATATTAAGTTAGCATTATTATTGCAAAACTGTGTTTAGTAGAAAAACGCAATTTCAGTAGAGGAATTCTTAAGTTCTCCTAGATTCAAACCTAGCATTAGAGTAATCCTTATTAGGAATGATAGAAAGAACCAATATTTTGCAAGGAAATCATAGAGCTTGAGATAAAGCACCACAATCATAGTAATAGCTAAGTTTGGGGGATCTAAGCCTCACCTTCATTGAGGGCAATGAAGAATTTAAGTTTGGGGGTGAGGACAGCCGGAGGAGTGATAATACAAAAAAAAAAAGAGAGAGAATTTATAAAATAAAGATCAACCTACTCTGGAAAAATAAGAAGGAAAAAGGAAAGGCGTATAAGCCTAAGGAAATCTTAAGTATTCCACTATCTACGAATTAGCGCGAGCTTGAAATTCTTTTTCTTAGGTGAATTGCTTGATGCTCAAGCAATTTATTCTAAAAACTATAGAATTTAGTAGATATGAGTGCAACCCGAGAGGAATGCAGAAAGCATAACTGAAATCTTCGACGGATATAAAGGCCTGGATAAATACCTTAGTAGAGTACATTAGGCAAACTTAGCCTAGAATTGATTGCGTGCGATAGATCTAGTGATAAGGAATAATTGTGATGAGGAACAATCTATTAGTCAAAATATGGAAGACTTTAACGCAAAACCTAAATCTTTGGGAAAGTTTGAAAACCAAAAGAAAGCAGTTTTTCCACTAAGAATATGATATGCAATGAGATTGTTGATTTAAGATTAAAACAGGAAAAGCTGATTGCCAGAATAGCAGTTATGTATTGCTTGAGGCAAGTAATAATTCAAGTTTGGTGGTGCGACAACTCTCAACTAGAGCATATTTTAGGCTGTATTAAGTATATTAATCTTAAGAAGAGAAATAAAGGTCAATAGTAGTCAATTTGCGAGTAAAAGTTATTAATAGTCGCATGCATACATAAAGTAGCATAAGAAGCATGGTTTCATGTTTTTAGCATAAAACTTGAATAAACTGTGCCTAATCAATGCTAATTGCATGAAATACGAAGCTAAACCACGAAAATGACAAAATGGCGCCAATGATGACCAACAACGCAGGAAGGCGCAAATTCAAAATGAAAACACGTTCGAAAAAGACACGCCAACAAGGAAATAATCGAGAATCAATCACCAATTAAGTTGGCGCCAATCAAATAAATTCCAACAGAAATTAAAAGATCCTGCATTAATGGAGATTTTACATCAACTCAATTTTTCGGCCAAGTAAATCAACTCTATAAATACCAAAGCAAGGAGCCGAGAAGAGGCGAGCTGGTTGGTTGGCCATAAAGCCTATCGTGGAGAGAAACAAGTGGTGGTGTCGTAGGAGCCGATGACAAGGGGAATGCACATCTTCAGCCGCACCAATTCCATTTTACTATTTTTATTTAGGAGTAGTTGTAGTTCTAAACATTAGAAATTGCAATAAAATCATCGGTTTATAAACCTTGCTTATGTTTATTATTATGCTATGCTATAGGAGCTGCTAATGAATATTCATGATTAGGAACATGTTAGGAGCGTAGGTTAAAGAATCTTATACTACTGCATCTATTTACGTAATTATATATGTGCCTCGAATTAGCTATCCACTCATATGACTTGTGGTGAAGGAACCACGAGATGAACCAGTAGGCTTTAATAGGTTGAGCTTAAATCTTTATATCATTTAGAGTGTTAGGAATAACCTCACAATTACTTGCGTTGCTCCTATAGTATGGAGATCTCAGTAAGAGCTGGATCTGCATAAATCATCAAGTATGAAAGTACTTGTTCGAACTGGGAAGCAAGAAATTTGATAACTAGTTCTGCGATCTTAATATCTCTAATTCTTGATTATTTATTTCTTCTCATTGCATTCATATTTATTTCTGTTACATTTGCATCACGTTTATTTTAGTACCCAAAACAAACTATAAATCTTTGGCATAACTCTCGTCTTAACTCTACTAATTCTAGAACATCAATCTCTGTGGGATCGATAATTTTATTACTTGCTTACTGCAATTCAACTGTGTATTTGCATGTAATGCAATTCTGAGTCATCTTAGCAACGAGTCTCTTTGAATTAGTTACTGAACAATTATATTAACTCTCGAATCACACCGGCTGCTCAGTAGTAGCCGTCGGGTCAACTACTAAATGTTTATCATTACACTACTCCTAAGAAAAACAGTAAAATGGAATTGACACGGCTGGAAAGTGTGCAGTCCCCTTGTCATCGGCTCCTACAATCACCACCAGTTGCTTCTCGCATGAATCGGACTCTAACCCTTTGACTTAGCTTCTCTTCACTTGGATCGACTTCTGGCCACTAGACCAGCTCACCAAACTTCAGCTTTTTTCTTACATTTTATAGAGCTGATTTACTTGGTCAGTAAGTCTAGGTGAGCTGGAAAATCTTCATTAATTCAGGATTTCTTGATTTTCGCTGGATTTGATTTGATTGACACCACTTTAATTGCTTGATTGATTCTCTGTTTATTTCCATGTTCGTATGATTCTCGAGCGCGACCGCCTCGTGAATGCATGATTCTTCTATGTGCATCGCCGTTCACATTGTTTTGTTCCTCCCACATCAGTGTTTAGCATTTCCTACATTTACTAGCTTTTTATATTTGTATCTAATTCGCATATTGCGCTGATGATGCTATTTTCTGTCTATATGCTGATTTCTAAACTTTTATGCACAAAAGGATCCTAATAGCTCAAAAAAATTTATGATCCCTTAATAAAATGCTCAATAAATTAGTCTAAATAATGACCTATTTGAGAGCTATCACAAGGCAAGACTGGGTTCACCAGTTCTACTCAAATCTGAACTGAGAAAAGAAATTTTTCTTGCGCATAGAAGGGCAAATCATAGATTGCAAATCCGTAGTGTTAATCAAATTTTTCCTACTTCCTGACGACATTGGGAGAGATTGTCAAAGGCTACTAAAGAAGCCAACCAAGAAGCAGTTGCAGGATTGTGCGAAAAATATTAGAACAGAGGGCGCCAAGTGGAAGAATCAATGGTCTTTTCCAATGGATTGTGTCAAACCAGAACTAAAGGACTGGATTGCATTCATTAAAAATGTGATTATTCCATTAACTAATGCAAAGATAGTCAACAGGGAGCAAGCACTACTGCTTTATGCGATCATGATTGGAACACGCGTAAATCTAGGCAAGATAATGGAAGAGCAAATTTAGCACTAGGCCTCAGTCAAACGCAGGAAGATGTTTTTTCTGCATACTATCACTAGATTGTGTTTGGAGCAAGGTGTTCAAAAGCAGGGGACTAACAGGATTCTAAAAGTACACACTGAGCATATGATAGAAATGAAGAACGCGCTATGGCTGGAAAAAGGAAAGCAATACGAGAAATTCTTAAATGAGGACAGTCTGGTCAAACATTTTACAGCACTATTCTCCCACTCGCAAGAGTTTTGGGAGTATGCGAATAAGAGAAATGAAGTAATATTAAAGGCAGCTGCAACATTAAAAGAGTACTCTGAATGGCTTGAATTTTCAAAACACTTACTCAATTCGGATCAAGGAAATTGCAGCAGCAATACAAACACTTAGATGGAAGTCTTGCTCTCTTACTTTCTTTTAACGCGTTTATTTTTCTTTTCTGCATGCATATCATTTACAGTCGCAATTTAATTTTTAGGATATGCATTTCAATTCTAAGGATGCAACTTGTTCTATTTTCCTTTATTAATTATTAAAATCATCATTTTCCTTGAAAAATTAGCGTCAGCATTATTATCGCAAATCTAAAGATTAGTATTAAATTTTCTTTCTATTAGAAGAATTCTTAAATTCCCCTAGATTCAAACTTAGCATTAGAGTAATCCCTATCATGAATGACAGAAAGAACCAAAATTCACAAATCGTCTTAGAGCTTGAGATAGAGTATCGCAATCACATAAATAGCTAAGTTTGGGGTGAAGGCAACCTAATGAGTGATTTGCTGATATGATTTGGTGATTAAAAATAAAAAATAAAGTTTGAAAAATAAAGATCAAAACATTCTGAGCAAAATTAAGGCATTAAGTTGGAAAAAGCCATAAGATTTCCATTACTCCATTGTCCACTTAGCCCAAGTTACAACTTTTCATTGCTTCGATGGGATGTTTTATGCTCAAACAGAACATTTTAAGAACTACGGATTGCGGATATGAGTACAACCTGATAGGAATGCGATAACCATAAGCCTCAAAGGATCAAGGAACCTAATTAGCAGCCTTGGCAAAATGTTTTGGGCAAACTAAGTTGTAGAAGTGATTGTATACAATAGATTGGGTAATGAGAAATAATTGTGCTGAGGAACGATTTGTCAGCCATGGTAGGGAAGACTCTAAGGAAAAACCTGACTCTTTGGGAAGGTTTGAAAACTGAAAAGAGAAAGATATTTGATGCTAAGATTTTGAGCTGCGATAAGACTTGCTAGAGTTAAGCTCGAGAGGAGAATGTCGATTTAGTTGAACGGGGATAACTAATACATAGACTATGCATTACTTGAGACAAGCAATGATTTAAGTTTGGGGGTGTGATAACTCTCAAATAGAGCACATTTTAGGCTATTCTACTTTGCATAAGGTTCAAGGGAAATAATTGGGCCATAATATGTAAATTGCAAGTAAAAATTACTAGAAGTCGCATGCATTCATGAAGTATCAGAAGCACAGTTTCACGGTTTTAGCATAAATATTGAATAAATTATGCTAAATTAATGCGCAATACAGGAAATGCAAAGCTAAAGTACGGGAAGGACAAATCAGCGCCAACGATGACAAGTAGCACAGGAAGGCGCAAAACCATCATACAAACACGTTCAAAGAATCACGCCAATAAGGAAACAAACAAAGAATCAATCAAGCAATTAAGTTGGCGTCAATCAATTAAATCCCAACGGACATCAAGAGATCCTGCATTAATGAAGATTTACAGCTCACCTAAACTTGCGGACCAAGTAATTCATCTCTATAAATAGCAAGATGGAAGCCGAGGTTCGATGAGCTGGTCGGTTGGCCAAAAACCAATCTTAAGGAGAAGAACTGGTGGTGTTCGTGGAAACTGATGACAAAGGGACTGCACACTTCATAACCTCACCAATTCCAACTTTTTACTGTTTTTCTTAAGAGTAGTTTATAGCTGTGAACATTTAGTAGTAGTAATAAAATCAGATGATTTTAACTTTCTACTTGAGTT
Organism: Sechiopsis laciniata; assembly: GCA_037833695.1. Taxonomy (NCBI): domain Eukaryota; kingdom Viridiplantae; phylum Streptophyta; class Magnoliopsida; order Cucurbitales; family Cucurbitaceae; genus Sechiopsis; species Sechiopsis laciniata. The sequence goes on along the minus strand of JBBMKA010073509.1, from coordinate 1,178 downwards.
TATTACTATGCTACATCATAGGAGTTTTTTTTGTGAGGATTAATCTGTAGAAGCATGTTTTGAGTGTAGGTTATCATGTTTTATACTGCTGCGTTTTATTTAATATACATGCGTCGATTAGCTACCCACGCATGTAGCCTACGACGGTTCAGAAGAAGGAATCGTAGGATGATCTAGTATGCTATGTTAGGTTCAGTGAAAAGCTTTTCACCATTTAAAGTGTTAGTAATAACCTTACTATCGCTTGCGTCACCCTGAGTTAGTATGGAGATTGCAGCGGAAGCTAGATCTGCCATAAATCATTGAGTGCGGAAGTTACTTTTTAGATTAGGGAAGTAAGAAGCTTGATAACTAGTCCCACATTTTTAACATCTTTTGTAACTGCTTTCTCAACACTACTCACTACATTCAAGTTTAAATTCTTACTTGCATTAACATTCATATTTACTTACTGTTAGTATTCAAAATTAAAACACACAAAAAACTTCAACCCATTCTTTACTTTATTTGCATAACTCTTTCATTAATAGTACTAGTTCTAAACATCAATCCCTCTAGAGAACGATAAAATATAAATACTTATCACTTTCTATATTCTGACCATGTATACTTGCGAGTAAGTGATTCCGAGTTACACTTAGAATAGCTTATGCTCCGAGTTAATTACTGTACATTTATATTACCACTCAGAATTATCCCACCAGATAAATTTGATGCGAGGTCTCTCGCATCGTTAGAGGAGTTAGGAATAACCCTACTATCGCATGCGTCGCCTAAAGCTAAGTATGAATAATTGCAGCGGAAGCTGGGTTAGACATAAATCAATAAGTACAAGAGTACTTATTAGAATAGAGAGCATGAAATCTAATTGCCACTAGTGCATACTTATCTTTTGCTACATCCGCATTTTTACGTAAGCTCAATTGCATTTTTTTTCTACTTTAGAACTTTTAAAACCCAACAAATCATCAACTCTATTCTTTTACATTTTTCGCATAACTTTTAAGTTAGTAAAATTAATTCTAGGCATCAATCCCTATGGAGAATTATAAAATTAATTGTAACGGCCCAGTTCTTCATTCCGGTTTCTCAGGTACGTTCGGTTAGTTTATCTGATGTTCGGTTGGGCCGTTAGGGCTCTTTGAACCCCTAGGGGCATTTTGGTAATTTTGCCTCCA
>JBBMKA010073498.1:0-15399 GCA_037833695.1 Sechiopsis laciniata | reverse complement strand
AGTGTCCCACGCTTCTTTTGAAGTAGTTGCACTCGCAATTTTCTCAAAGCCCGATTCATCCACTGCTCGGAACAGTAAATACAATGTAGTTTTATCCTTCGATCGCGTCTTCAATGCTTTGGTTTGAGCCACCGTATAACCCGCGATATTCTCTGGTTTTACGAAACCTTCTTTGACCACTTTCTATGCATCATGAGATCCAAGTAGCACTTTTATCTGAATGCTCAAAATCTCGTAATTTGCCTTCGTCAATCGTGGCAGCGATAATTGACCAGTTATGTTCGTCATCGGCTTCGATACCAATTTGTAAGATCTAGATTCGAAAAATAAACACAAATAACAATCACGCAAGGTTTTCACTTTGGAATTGGAGAGACAATGCACACAATAATTTATCTAAAACACTTTCATTTATTTCTCAATTAAACATTCACTATAACTCTCTACACAACTTTTCCTCTCTTCATTCTCTTTTGCTCTACGATTGTCTCTACAATTCACAATGAAGGAACTCTCTGTTCATAGCCTATTACAAACTTGGTCTCCAAGTTCTTTCCATAAGTATTTCCCACTTTGTTAAAACAATAAAATCTACTAATTCCTTAATTACACTCATAAATTGACAATCCTTTAATTCCTTAATTGTACACTCACTAATTCCTAAATTAATTATTCCATATTCCAAAAATACATTTAACTTTATTCCAACAATTTAGCCTTCGCCATTATCTTCTTCAATAAACTTCTCTCAACCTTCATATTCTCCATTTATTGCTGCCCATTATTCTTCTTGTTGTTTAAATCATGACACTACAAACAACTTTCTAATTTAATTAACTTTCAAATTTTTTTTTTTTTGAATTTAATAATTTAGTAGGGAGAGATTTGAGATTACTGATTACCTAGATCATACATAATATGGTTAAAACTATACTCCTTTCGGAACCTTTTAAATGATAATAAATAGTTTATCTGATTTAGTTTTCTCTTAAAAGGTTAATAAATATTTATAAAAATTACTTAATAAGATAGAAAGGATCCAAAATAAATAATTGTTGGTATTAAGTAATTAATTGTTTGTCTTGGTATTACAAGAGCTTTAGACTTGGTAAAAGGATGGCTGATTTGTTGGCTAAGTAAGTATCTTTCGGTTATTTTTGTTTGAATGCTCGTTTCAGAGGATGAGTCTTTATTTTGGAGTGGTTCTCGTCCTTAACATTGACACTACTTTAAAGAATGGTTGTATTGGTTTGGTTAGTTGTTAAATGAATTCATGTGTTTTCAACAAAAATAAATAAATTATTCCAAAATAAATCATTCCAAGGTAAAGACTTTATAGTCCATAATATTGTTTTAATTAATTCTAGATTTTAGTGAAAAATAGAAATAGACAATTAAGAACAAGTCATATTAGAAATGATTTATCTCGGCAAAAAATTGAGCATTATATCCTAAATGTTGTTATTAAACTAAATAAAGAGCAAATATTACTTATTCGTCTATTTTTAAAGATGAAAAATATCGATATTCATGAATAAAGATTCACACAGGTATCTTAAAAAAAAATTTTAAAAAAAATCACACAAGTATGACGTATGAGACTCTTAATCGCTAACTTTAATTGTCAGCCGCCAATATCATATAAACCCAAACATTATATTATATTTCTCATTGAGATGTCCACCGCGTCTTCAAAAAAATCTCCGTTTTTTTTAGAGCTTCGGGTGGAATTCTTTCGATGAGTTTTTTTTCAATTTTTATATATTTTTTGGATAAAAAATTTAAAAAATTAGATTTTTTTAAAAAAAAAATTCTAAAAGTTTCAACTATAATATTAATTATATATATAAAAAAAAAAAACTCATATGCATAGTGATATATTTATTTAAAAATTAAAAGAGTAAAATTAAGAAAAAATATTAAAATAATAATAATAAACGGGGTGGGATTGGGGAATCGGGGACGGAGAATATAATTCTCGTCCTCAGTCCCGTTTAGCCAACGAGAATTTTTTCTCCCCGGTTCCCTACCGAGAAAATAGACATCCCTAATTTCTCATTATCATTATATAAATAAAATAAACAAAATAAAAGGCATCCTCATATTCATATATATACATATATGAAATTAGGGAATGGACCATAAATTTTATTAGAAGGTAAAAGTTAAATATCGATTAACGAACAATTACACATTGATCAAATAAACGAACACTTCATTAATTCTTTTAGTAAATATTTTGGGTATTATGTTTTTTTCGAATATTTCATTTTTATCCATTAAGATTACAAAAATATATCATCTGGTTGTTGACATAAGTTTACATGTTTTCTTTTTTCTGTTCCATTTTTATTTTAGTTGGTCTGTTTGTTTGTTCCCATCCAGTTGTTGATAAACGGTGCCAATGATGATTTGTTTATATTTTATTTGATTTCTATGTTTATCCATTATATTTAAGCCATATATCCTGACTCGTGGCCTAAAAATATAAAAGCGTGTTTGAGTATTGGTGACGTGTAACTAAATTAGAAATTTTGAAATAAATTTTTAGGCATAAAGAATGTATTTGTCTTTTTAATATATAAAATGATATTAAAATGTATTTTTAGGCATCCAGTTGTTCATTCTCACTAATTCTTTACAATCAATTTCATTTTTCATCGTATATTTAAATTCTTAACCAAATTCCTAAATCAAAATAACATTTTCTTAATTTTTTTTTTAATTTTAAGAAATTGTTATAAATATTGAAAACTAAATAACAAATAATGAATTTTTACATGTCAATGAGTTAAAAAGATTTAATTTTTGGATAGAAATAATTACATGTCAAATAATGAATTGTTGGATAGAAATTTAATTTTTACTTCCATAATTTTAAAAATTTAAAATCTAAAGACAGGCAAATAATGAATTAAAAGATTTTTCTTTTTCGGTTTAAAAATTCAAATACAATATAATTCTAGAAGTATCAAAACTTAACAAATAGAAATTTAAGTAACTGATTTTATTGCAATATTTTAGAGTACCAACAATAATTGGATTGAGTGGAATCAAATTTGTAACAGGCTTTTCCCCAAAAAAAAAAAAAAAAGAAAGAAAAGAAAAAAATCAAATCAAATTTGTAACTTTTAATCATAGCAGTTGAGTTTTTGCTTGATTCAATTTCAAATTAAAATCTAAACAAGATTTTAACCCAAAAAAAAAAAAAAACGGTAAGTAAAATAAACATAGTTGAAAAAATAGTAATATTGAAAAATGTCAATGTCTAGATGATAATAGCTTTACTTGTCACAACAGGTTTGTTCACTTGTCGCCTTCGAAAATGGAGAATTTAAAACGAATATTTCACGGTGGCGAATCGTACGTCAGTTTTTCAATTCTATAGCAAATAATTTTTTTGTTTATATTTTTTTAATTTTCATATAAAAAAAATCAACTTATTTTATTTATATAAAATTTTATTACAAATTTTAGGTATGGGAGAGTGAGACAAAAACAAAATAAAAAAAGATAAGGTGGTACTAAAACGTAAGGCAGTGGAAAATACGTAAGATATCCAATTCCAAAAAATATTAATTTACTATTTTATGTCTCCATGCATGCATCAAAGGTTGGAGTCACTATTAAAATCACCTCCTTATATCCCATATTTTCATTTTTATACATATAAAATAGAACCCTATTTTAAAATTTTCTTAAGAAATGACAAAAGTTTAAATGGACATTGCATCAGTATAGCGGTTCATTATTAAACAATATGAGGTTCTATCTAAAAATTAATTGACAACGAAAAAAGTAATTCATATCCCTTATAAATTGTTATGAGTCTCCATTTTTTCTAATGCAAGATTTTTAGGATAAAGTTGTTTGAATGTATACTAAAATTTGAATAATAAATCTAGAAACAAATTGATATTTAGTGGTTTTGATATATGATCTTATCAAAAAAAGAAAAAAAGAAAAGGGTTTTGATATATGAGTGGTTGCTATAAAACTTAAAGATTCGAGAGAGATTTAGGACCTTACTTTGGGAGACATAATCATCTCTAGGATGAAGAATCGATCAAATGAATGAAAAGAAAGTTCTGTCCCAATTATTATTCTAGGTACGTAATAGTTATATTAAAAGTGTTATTAAATCAGAACAACAATCATGATAAAATATAGTGAAAATGTAAGAAAAAACATAATGATTTACTCGTACTTTACTAACGGTGTTAGTTAATTAGGTAGAGAAGATAACGATTTTATCAATTTCGTAAATACAAAATATAGAATGTCGATCAAGTGAGGTTAGGATTTAAAGAGAGTTTATGTAGTGTACTCTCATAAAATTCTATTACAAAATATGACCCAAATACATAAAAATCCAAATACGAAAATATAAACACAAGTCTAGGTTTCTTTTCTTGAGTTATTCTATAAATTTGAATCTTATTATTGAGATATGTCTTGAATTATGATGCTCCACGTTTAGTTAATTGGGAATTTTACTGTTCGGTTAGCGAGCGAAAATCTTTCTTGTAGAGAAAAAACATGTGGCTTTCAAACAAGAGAATAAATCTTGATCATTCATTGTTTGTAAGTTCGAAGAAAAAAAGAGGGTCTTTATCAATCTGTTCGAGGGTACAATACAAAGAAATATCAAGAATAGTTTTTAAATTAAAGTATTCCATGTGAGTGGTCCAAAATTTAACTAATGGATGAATTCACTAACTTTTTTTGCTCAAAAAACTGAAGATCAATGGAATAAGACTATTATATTGATATAGATAAAATGAGAATAAATTAAGGAAATCAAACAATCAACAATTTTTATTTTATTTTCTATATAGAATAAGAAAAGAAACGCAATTATACCTATATTTTCCATAGTTCTCTATACTATTTATTACTCGGTCGAAAAAAAGTTTAGGTTGATAAATTGTATAATATATTTACCCACTTAACCTAACTCAACTAATTAAAATAGTATATACTTAATTGTGCATATAAAAAAAAGTGTTTATTCTGTTTAATAATATTGAAAGATTCTAGATCATTCAACTTTATTCTAGATGATCAAATAAGGTTTTAGATCATACACATAAGTTTTAGATTGATGAAGAGAATTCTAGAACATCATTTGTCTAAGAATGGTGAAGAGAGTTCTGGAATACCATTTAACTAAGATTGTTGAAGAGAATTCTAGAACACCATTGGCCAAGTGAGGAAAATTCTAGAACACACTTTGTCTAAGATTGTTGAAGAAAAATCTAGATCATACATGACTTTGTCCAAAGTGAAGTTGTGGCAAAATCGAGACCATGCGATTTGCTTGATTATCAAGGCAAGATGTGGCCAATTTATGACCATAGGATTTTACTTGGAGCTCAAGTTCATGAGACTATAAATAGGTGATGTCATTTGTTGGCAAACCATCCCAAAATCTCCCATGACATCCCATATCTAAGTGAGTGAGGGTGTGAGATAAAAATAGAGAGAGTTTCTCCTTATAAGAGAGTTTGTTGCTACTTTGTAAGAGAGAAAGTTTGTAACTCCTATTTTTTTAGTGAAGTTCTTCTATCCTTACCCGTGGTTTTTATCCTAATTTGTTTAGGAGTTTTCCACGTAAAATCACTGTGTCATTCTTTCTCTTCTTCCTTTTTATTATTATTGTTATTCTTAATCTCTTATAGCTGCGACAGACACTGTTCTATTCGATTTAAACAATCATAACATATTTATGTGTTTCTGTTTTACCTTAGGTTCAAATTTTATGACAGCCATATGCTTAGAATATGAATGATTTCTAATATTTCTACAAACCAATAAATTGTATGGTCAAGCTTCCCATGAAAATAATGAGCATTTTTGTAAGGTAGTTTAGATTTTTTTTTTAGTACAAACATTGTATTGAATAAATGAGATCACATACTTAGACAATATTTGTTATTTGTGTATCTTATAGTTACACCATTGTAGCAGTTTTATTTACTATACATTTTTGTATAAACATTTCATTGAGGAGTCAATAAAATTGTTCCACTTTTCTTCCACTTGTCAAGTCGATATAGTATAAGAATAGGAGGTGTTAAGTTCAAATTCCTACAACCAAATCGTTTCATCTTCAATTAATATTAATTTTCATGTGACGAACATCTTTTAAATTCTCATATCCATAAGTAAGGAAGATTGTTGATTGATATCATTAAATTTATTTTAATCTATCAACCTAAGCATTTTGGATTGATTGACAATTTAATATTACTCAACACAATATTTGTGAATCAAAATTTCCAACATGTAACCCTTAGATAAAAAATTACATGTCAATGAGTTTTGGGCTAAGCTTACATTTGGCATATTTTAATCTTAACCATGTTTAGAAAAAATATTTTAATTCTATTAGGTATGTTATCTAGTTCAACCACGTGAGGAGGTGGATGAATTATTTTTATGTATCTTTAGAAATGGGATGATTGATTTTTCAGTACTGAAAACTTGACGTAGGAATAAAGTAATTGTAATAAGAAAGTATATTTTAAAAATATTTAAAAATTTGTACTGATTACATATTATATTTTGGGGGAAATTTTAATAATATATCTGATTTAATATTATATATAAGTAAATAATTTAAAAGTTTTCAAAAAAAAAAAAAAAAAACTAAATAATTTAAACACCTAGGTTGGATAAAATTTTGAAACTCTCATATAAGGTTAAAGATTAAAGTTAGGTATTGTTTCGAGGCTGAGTTTCCTTTCAATTGTCGCAACTCATTGATAACGTTGGAGTTCGAGTTCTCCAAGCACATGCATCTTCATATTCTTTTTCCTTTTAAATAATCAAACATATATGATTTATATTACAATTTCATTCTCAAACTAATTTGAGTAACTTCTTTTAGTTCAATTAAAAATAATTTTTCTTGAAATGGTTGATTATATTCAAAGTTAAGTTATTTGTGGCTCGTCACATATCTCTCGATTCAATAATATTATTGTTGATATTATGCATTTTATTGTTTTTCTTGGTATTGAGCATGTTTTTTATTTTATTTTTTATTTTTAATTATAATAGGCTTTATTTTTATCTATGATTATCCGGGCCAACTTGCGCACACCTCGATTAATGTCACGAGATATACTGCATGATCCTACAACATTTGAATGCAAAGGAAACTCGTAGGAAATTAATTCCTAGGTGGTGGTCACTATGGATTGAACCTACCATCTTAAACACTTCAAAGTTCTCTTTGACCATGAATTTTTATTATAATAAACTTTGTAATAAGGTAGCTGACTTATTAGCTAGGAAGGATTCTGATGATGATTTTGGTTGGTTGGTTCATTGCTTCGATGTTGAAGCTGAGTCTCTTTTTAGAGGGAGAATTCTCCTCTGATATTGGGTCAGCTTTGGAGAGCGATTGTTGAATACATTTTAGTTCTTTTTTCAAAAAAAAAAATTAAAAAAATTTAATCTATGAGATCACACAATATATTTACTTTTAATAACGATCAATACAGAGATAAATTTGTATGCTTTTTAATAATCCTTAGATAGAAATTTGATTTACCCATTCAAAACTCTCTCTTAAATAATATCTTTAAAGTTAATATTTTGATATCTCTCGACTTTATATGTTATTAAACTTTTTTTTTTGTCAACTAAAATAATAGTTCAACATAAATACGTGTTAAATAATAAAGAAGTCACGATTTTGAATCTTCAAACTCAATTATTATGTAAAACTAATAAAATATATATTTTTTTTTAAGTATGGTGCTTGCTAGTGTTAATTAGTTTACAAATTTTCAACCATTATTTTAACTTTATTTTAAGAGTGCTAATTAGAATTGAACTCAATTAGATTACCTAATTAGAAAGGAGGTATAAGTTCAAATTCTCTCTTTAAAAATGGTTGAATTAAAGTAAAACTTTGTTTTAAGAGTTGAATACTTTAAATATAAAATATAATTAAGTTAGTACTAATACATATGACGTAATATTCAGATAAATTTTTACAAGAAATATAGGTTAAGTCTTTCGAGTTCCTATGAAAGGTAGGTTTCAAGCCTAAATTTAATTAATTAGTCAGGCTTAGGAAGACCATTAGTCAAATGTTTGAATTAAAACAAAATAAAATAGTCAACTATCCCTAAACTACTTTCACATTTTCCAAAACAAGCTTCAGGATTCTCCACCATGATTTTGTTTCATTTGTTTCCATTCAGTCATTTCACATTCACCAATTCATATAATATTCACTTTTTGCTGAAAGAAATACACAATTCCTTTTTTAATTTTTAAGTCAGAATAACACTTTCTCAAAAGAGAAATAATAGGGAACATCTACTTTTACGATGTCTATCAACTTTAAGAATTAAAATAGGTGTCTTTTTTTAAAAAAATAATAGGAGAGAGATAAATTTTATCACAAAAATACTTAAAATTTATTATTTTTTCAAACTAAATTCGTGTATTATGTTATGCAACTCCCATCATCTATCGATTTTGGTCATTTAAATCCATGGAATAAGAACACAATCACAACAATGGAACTCACCTTGTTTTTGTTTACACTCAATGGAGTATGACAAAGAATTTTGTTTGTCAAGAAGATAGCAAATGAGAATCATGAGAAAGACGTAAGACTTCTATGGCTTCAACCGAAGTAGGGGCACATTCCTGTCAATCAGGTGTTTTCTTGGAAGATATATGAAAGATTTTTCAATTTAAATCACTTGAGATTTTCTGTTTTTGTAACGGGTAAAGATTTGACCTATTTTGTAACACGTTGCAAGGTTCCAACTGGCGACGAAGGTGAAAGGGTCTGGCACCGGTCACTATGAGGTATTGACTTTCTGTTCGATTAAAGAGATCAAATCACACCTGATTTGATCTACAATGTATTTTTCTATATTTTTTGTTTAGTTTTAAATAAATCTACATATTATTTTATTTTAAAAAACAGAATTAATAATATCTTTAACTAATTTTCTATTATTTTTAAAAAATTAATTTCGAAAAGTTTGTTAGAAAGAATCTAATTTCAAATATTTAAGATATTAATTAAAATATTAACAACTAAAAGATCATTTGTATTTTAAATTTTTTTTTTATTTTTATTTAATGTTTTAGACATTTATTTTAACTATTCAAATAAGTAGACATTTGTTTAAAATATTTTAAAAAATAGACATTTATTTTAACTATTCAAATCAATAGACATTTATTTAAGTTATTTTGAAAAATTATACATTTGTCTATTTGACCTCTATTTAACTAAGAGCCCATATACAATTATGATAATTTCCATTTTTTTTTCTTTTGAGTAAAAAACAATTTCTATCGGTTTCAAAAAAAAAATAATGACAATTTCTGTCTTAAGCTTTTTAATGTCTCCGCTATTTAATAATTATATCAACTTTCAGAAAAAGAAATTAAAGGTTTTTTTTTTTTTTTTTAAATTTAAAAAATGAGAATTTAAAGCTCTTTTCACAAGCAATGATGGAAATAAAAAAGGTTTCAAGAGTATCATCATTTCGATACAACAGCTTTAATCATAAGCCTTTAATAATTTAAATCAAGTAAAATTATATAGATGACAAACCTGTCAAAAAAAAAAAAAAATTATAGACGACAGTTTGAACTCAACAATTTTGATCATACACATTTTTTAAATATTTATCAATAAAAGTTTTTTTTGTCTAATTTAAATTCTTTTCAATTGTTTGAATTAATTGTTTTTAATTACCTGTACGGCTTGAAGATAATAATTTCGTCAAATTATTTTTTTATTATTTTCGTTATAATAAAAAAAACTCCTTAAATCAATTAACTATTAAAGATAAATAAATTATCACCTATTTATTGTTAATATTTTATTAAATCCATAAATTACAAACAAAAATTCCAGAGGTTGAAACGAAGCAACGAAAAAGACCGACCACCAACCAACCACCCCACCCAACCAAACACCACAAACAAAAACCGATTCACCATCGGAACCGGTCCGGTTCACCTCCAATATCCAAATTTTCTCATAAAGCTCATTTTAATTTTACATATATGAGTTTTAAAAATATTTACAAATTAAGGATTTTTAATAAAAAGATAAAATCTCACCCGTTGATGAGAATCTCACATAACGGAACAGGCGTTGGGATTCTCATCGCTGAACATCTGCGGCTGATCCTGGTGCATGTGGTCCATCGAAACGTCGTCGTATCTGTGGTCGACATAACCATGGTTAGCGTAACCATAGTCAGGGTTAAAGTAACTCGGGTTACTTTCCATCGAGTAACTATGGTACTGCATCGGCGCATCGTAGTATAGCGGAGTGTACGGATATCCGCCGTAATGTTCCAATTTGTTGACGACCTCCACCGTCTTTGCTCCGCCGCCCTCGACGGCGTGCGGTGGCGCCGGTTTCACTTCCCCTTCTCCACCTTCCTTTTCTTTCTTTTCACCCCCACCGCCTTCTTTTTCTTTCTTTTCGCCCCCTCCGGCTTCTTCCTTCTTTTCGCCGCCGCCCGCCGCGGTGGGAGGATCATCTTTTTTCTTTTCGGCGGCGGGTTCTTCCTTTTTGGGTGGGATAATTTCGACGTTTCTTTTCAGCCTGTGTTTGAGATATGGCTCGAGTTGCTTTATATCCATGATTCCTTTAATTGTCACCAAATCTTTGGGTCCGTCAAAATTAACCGATTGGATTCCTGTTTTAATACAAATAAATGAGAAATTAAGATTCACGCAATTGTGACAAATGAAATTAATCGTTTGAATTTGAGAATTTACCGTCGATTTTCATAATGATTCTGCGGATTTTTTGAATGCAACCGTCACAATGTAGCCGGATCTTTAAAACGACAGTGCTCTGTTTCCATTATATAAAAAACAGAGCATACCCACGAATTAATTAAACTTAATATCAATTGCGACAAATTTAGATTTCTTATAAAATTATGAGAAAAAATAGAGAGATTAATTAAGTAATATTAACTTCTTTGGGTTTTACTTCTGGTGCTTTTTTCTCTTCCGGCTTCTTCTCCTCGGCCTTCTTCTCTCCGTCGGCGGCGCCGCCGTCCTTTTTGGGCTGAGGAGAAATAAGCTCAACTTTCTTCTTGGTTTTCAGCTCCAATTTTTCCTTAATTGCTAAAACGTCCATTTTCCCAATAACAGTCAACTTATTCGCTCCACAATCCGTCTTCACACTTTCCACATCTGCAAAAAAAATCGAGTAAAACCCATTTTAGAATATTCGAATCAATAACGGAATCTCAAGATTGAGATTCGATTACGAAATTCCGAATTTACCTTTGACATGTCGGACGGCTCGTTTGATCTTTTTCGCACATCCTTCGCAATGCATGACGATTTTGTACACGGCGGTGATTGCTCCACCGCCGTCGTCCTTCTTCGCAACGCCGTCCACGGCTGCCGGTACCGCCGCGGGAGCCGGAGCCGGAGCAGCGGCAGCTGCCGGCTTCTTCTCGCCTTCAGCCTTAATTGGTGCTTCTGCGGCTGCTTCAACCTTTTGCTGCAAAACCCATCAAATAATTCGTTAGACAAAAACAAATTTTGAATTCCAATTTTGATCTCCAAAATTAGCTAGGAAATTTACCTCTCCCATTGTTTTTTGTTTTGCTTTGTTCTTCTCTTGAAGTTTAGGAATTGGGAGTTGTTTGGAGGGAGGGATTAGAATTATATAGAATTGGGAGTTGTTTGGAGGGAGGGATTAGAATTATATAGAATGGTAGAGGGGAATTTGAATGGGGATGTATGTATGTATGATGGGATGATGATGATGATGTATGTATGTATGTATGGGGATGTGGTTGTGTCTGATTGGACTGTGGTGCCTTTTTTCAATCATATCGGCTTCTTATCTGTTTTCTGTACCCAATCAGCTGATTTTAAGTGGAAATGACGTGGATTCGTAAAATGTCTAAAATGACCATCCTCCAAATTATGTTGGTAAATTTATTTTAGTTTGATCGATATACAAAAAATGTTTTTTTTTTTTTTTTTTGGGTACTAATTGGGAATGGAACTTGGCCAAACTACATGTCACTTGTACCTGTTCTAAGATCTTCACTCATTTATTTGTTGATTTAGTTGAGCTCGTCATAAGAAAATTAAGGATATTGATTGTAATAATGAGGAAGAGATTAAGAATATGAAATCTTGAGGATTATTGAGCTAGTATTCTTCAACGAGTTAAAATATAATATGTATTATTAAGGATGGAGAGTTAAGAGTAGCACGTTATATTAGAATAAGAATTTCATGAGGTGATATTATAAATTATAATAATGCGCTTCCTAGGTCCTATTTATTTGTTATTGATTATGTGGACTTGTTGGTCCATGCTACTGATTATATAGACATGTTGGTATATACTTTATTATTCGGATTTGCTAGTCCATGGAGTATCGCCTAATCAGATTTGCTGAGCTTTGTCGAAGCTGGGTGGGTTTCCTAATTTCCTTTTTCATACTGTGGTCTAGCGAGTCTCAATAAGAGAGTTTATCTCTCATATTCATACTGTAACTTGGTAGCTTCTACGAGAGAGTCAATATCTCATTTAGTTAAAGTTAGATACTTTTTAAAGTTTTTTTTTTTTTTGTTAGTCACTTTTGCTTGTGATTCAAAGATTACGAATGATTGCTTGAACTGCTATGATATTTCTGATAGTTATATTAGTTATTGGTTGATCTTGTGCAATATTTGGTAAGGGGGTTTTCTTACTGAGTTTCTTAAAACTCTTTTTTTTTTTTACATTTTTTCAGGAATCCCAAGCATGTCGTTGTTGTCTAAGATGCGTTGAGAAGATCATCGACATTATTGAAACTCTTATTTATGCATTGATTTTAGAAACATGTAATTTTTAATGCAAAATTAGTTATCTTTCGTGACGATTCGGTCTTGATTGTAATTTTTCGAATTAAATGAATTAATTAGCATGCATTAACAATTAATTTAAGACACCTTAGTTTTTTTTTTTTAGAATACTAGTTATTTAGTTATTGGATATATATTGATGTATTGCTATTGTTGATTATTATTAGATAATACTTAAATAAATAGCTTTGTCTTTGCGATTATTAAATTAAGTTCGAAACAATTAAATATTTTTAGTTAAATAATAACAAGCCTCCAATTTATAAACAGTTTCAACAAATTGTTAAATTATAACATTGTTTTAATGAAATTTGCACTAACTATTTTAATTATGACAATTTTAGAAATATTTTGATCATAACATAATATTTGAGTTTTTTTTTTTTTTTTTACATATTCCAATTTTGTTTTTCACGGTCTCTTGAAACCAACATGCCAACACTTTCCAATATATATATAAATTTATAGGGAGGCAAATGTCTACCCAAATGAAAAATGCCTTGTATTATAATTCTTGTCTTCTATTGGTTGGTTATTTATTATTTTATTTTTTTGGATTAATACTATCAAATTTGTTTTATTGGACAATCATTTTAGCCATTTGATAGTACTCGTTCATGATTGGAAGTATTTTTCATCTCTAATATACAAGGTTTTGGTTAAAGTAGCAATAATATCCTACGAAACGTAAATAGATATTTTAAATATTTTATGATATATAATAGAGTAGTTTATAAATTTAGTTTTTTCTAATTTAGAGAAAATTAGAATTTAGTTCATATAATTTTAAAGGTTAGATTTTAGTTTCGATAATTAAAAAAATAAAAATTAATATGATTTCCTATAACTTTAAAATTATAATTTAATCTATTATTAGATATTTTTTTTAAAAAAATAATTTTTTTTGTTTGTAGTAGTGAAAAAATAGTTAAATAAAGTTTTAATATTCGTGTGTCAATAATAATAATGTGAGTTAATGATTAATTAGTAAAAAAAATCACATAATCTAAAGTTAGATAGTTACCTCCACGCACTTAATTCGTCAACGATTATAAACTATAACACGATCTTTTAGGTTTTATAAAATCATAAAAATTAAATTTCAAATTAAAATCATATAATTAAGGCACCGTTTGGTAACAATTTTGTTTTAATTTTTTAGTTTTTAAAATTTAAGCCTATATTTTTTCTTACTTGGATATCTATATATTACCTGTAATTTTAAAAACCAAACAAAAATTTTGGAAACAAAAAAAGTAGTTTTCAAAAGTTTGTTGTCGTTTTTGAAATTTGATTAACATTTATATACTTTCTTAAAAGAGACGAATATATTGTAGGAAAGATCGAGCAAGTTCTAAGAAATTTGAGTAAAAATAAATTTAAATTTTATAAACTAAAAACAAGAAAACCAAATGGTTATCAAAAGGGGTCTAAATTTTAACTGTCATAAAAAACCAAAATTTATAATTTAATATCTACATAATAAAATTGACAAAATAAACAAGAATTCTAAACCATCGAATTGTAAGAGTTCTAGTTTTGCAAATAATGAAATTGAAATAATCATGCATTATTACAAGCAAAAACATAAGATCTCAAACTTTAAACTTTATAACAAGTGTGAAAGCAAAAAAGAAGTCCCAAAATGTTTTGATAATTCTGAAGGATGTGTTTGTTTTTTGTAGAAAAGAGTGGAGTGAAGTGGAGTGGAAGAGAATGAAGTGATTAATAGTAGTTTGAAGTAGTTAACTACTCGTTTGAGGATTGAGGTTAATAGTAGTTGAGTAATCAACTACTTGTTCGGAGATTGAGGTTAGTTGTGGTTGAGTGATAAATTTAATGTGAAGTTTAATACTATTCAATGTAAAATTTGATAGAGAGGTTGAAAAATAGTTAACAGTGATTGTTTACTATAAAAAACAAATGAAATTTTTTTTAAGAGTGGTTATTAACCACTCCTCATGTCCAAAAAATAAACATACCCGAAATAAAAGTCGTGCTCATTTTTGTCTATGTATGTTGTAGAAGAAACGTCTTGTTTTTGCTCTCTTTATTTTTAGTTTTCCTTTTAGACTTATTAGGCTAACTGGTTTCGTGCCTTTTTTTTTCAATAAATTTTTATTGTTCTTTTCCTTACTAATGTCTTATGAGATATATGCTTGAGAGTACTTCTTTGGACATGGATTTTAAAGATCTAGATTCGTGTCATATAGTTAGAAAAGATGAGATTAATATGTAGCTTAGGTTTGAGTTGGGGTAGAGATTACATATTTTGAAGAAATTAATAGTAAATTTTGTTGAAATTATACTTAAATTTTATTGAATTAGGGGTAGATGATTTTAGTAACTACCCACTAGCCAATTATTTTGTAACCAATCACTTTTTTTTTTTCTTTTTTTTTTTTTTTTCATTTATAGTGGTTTCTTTAACTCTAGAAACTACATATACATAATACACAATATAATATTAATTCATTCATCAAAAGTACTACTTTAGTGATATCATATATA
>JBBMKA010073487.1:0-15400 GCA_037833695.1 Sechiopsis laciniata | reverse complement strand
AAGGAGAACTTTCACCATTTTATACTAATTTTAACCAAGAAGAAGAAACTTACCCAAAATAGCAAATCAAACCAAGACTTCCTCCAAAATCCTTCTTCAAGCTTCCTTTTCCTTTTCTCCTTTCTCACAAGTGTTTTCCTCTTTTCTTTTCTTTTTTTTTTTTAACAATTTTATCAACAAATATCTAAGATGTGTGGCTTCAATAAAGCCACACCTTTCTCTTTTTTTTTTAAAAAAAAACTTTTATTATATTAGTATTTCTTTTCTTTCTCTTTCCATATTTTTATTATATATATATATATATATATTTTTTTTTTCTATTTAAATGACAAGCTTCCTATGGAAGCCTCTCTTTTTTTCTTTTCTTTTTTTCTATTTTTATTTTTTACTTCTTTTTATCATTATTATTATTATTATTATTTTGCTAAAACAAGTGTTACACCGACAATCCTCAAAAATCAAGAAAATGGTTATTTATCATCACTTGGGTCTACCAAGACCGAAAAAATAAGAATAGGGGTATGGATCATCCCTAGTGACTAGCAAGTCCACAAAAACAAGAAAAACAAGGTCATCAGCACACAAGCTGTGACTTCCCTTAATAGGAAACTCAAACAAAGAAAACGACACTTAGGTCAAAGTCTAGACTACACCGAGTCCCACGACAACAATAATAACTATGCATCAGTTGCAATAACCACATCTCTTAGATTGTCCAAGTCTAGTTCAACAACCAAAACCTAACCACTAATCAGTCCAAACTCAATAATCACTTACCATAGTATTTCAACATAAAAACGATCATCTATTAATCCCCAAAATCTCATCAAATGAAGATAATACACTTTAGCATCCTAAGTTGGTTAATATCAACTATCTCTTAAAATCGAGCTGCAAATCCGATACACTATCACCAATTATTTCGATACCATCCAAAAATACTTATCAAGAAACTATGCATAAATTCTAAAAGCAATTTAGTCGATTAAAATTCTGTAAGCATACACTCATAATGACCACGATAGTCTATCAACATAAATACAGCTTATAATCCATATCGAGAAACAAGCTTCTCAAACAACAAGCCCAAATAAGATAAATATCTAGCAAGCATTTTTATAAGGCAATTATGCAACTATTCTGGTCAAGTGTTGCCACAAACCACAGTAAAGGTAGAACTCTTACCTCGCCGGCGACTCGACCGAACACCACTCCATGCAACTTGATAGAGAATTATCAACCACCATGATAAGATTGATCTCGCAGATAAAAATAAGGTTCAACACAAAGTCAATATGCATAATTTACTAAACAAAACATAACACAATTTTTTACCCTTAGTATTAAAAATCGAGATAGCGAACATGAAACAGGCTACAGTGTTCTAGTGGCTTGGTTCGGGGATATTGTTGAGTTAGAGTGAGTTGGTTAAAATCTAAATTTAGGGTTCAAAGAGTGCTTGACTTGGGTTTAAGTGAGTGTGTTCGCTTCTCCTCGTAAGACATGGGTCAAGGTGAAGCGTGTGAACTCGGGTCTTCGACGAAAACATGACGAACAGTAGGCAAGAGATACATTCACAGATCATTGGTCAAGGATCAAGCAAGGTGATATGCAGTTGTGACGAGTTGGGTTTAGGCGTGATGCTTGTGGTTTCGCAAATAAAATCCATGAAGGAAAGAGAGGAAAAATGTGAACGTTTGCATTGGAGGTTTTGAAATAGCTTTTCGTTTTTAAAAAGAAAATAAATTCTTATTTGTTAAGAATGGGAAGTGAAGCATAAAAGTCCACTAGTTTCCTTTTTAAATATACACCAAATTGTTACGCATGGCAACAATAAAAGCAAGACATTTTAAATTCCTTTTTTTTCTCTTTACTTTTCTTTACTTTTCTTTTACTCAGAATAATTCAATTAATGACAAATATATGTCATACAAATCCAAATAAAGTAACAAAGTTCATTTAAGTCTAAATAACAAATTAGTGTTTAAAAAAAAAAAAAAACAAATTAGCAATATTTAGATTTAGTATTTAATATATATAAATAGAAATGTATTCTCTTACAATAAATTCAAAGAAATATGGGTCGTTACAATCATTATTATTACTATTTTCATTTTCTTAATTATCTATTAGATTAAGTTTCTATACTGTTAGTTTTGTTATTATGCAGTTAAGATTTGGTTCAGTTGTTGAACCAAATCTTTTGTTGTACACTGAATAAATCACTTCTTTCTTTTAGCTCACATCCTTATCAATTGCAACCAAATCTCTTTCTCATTCATTGTTTCTCTCGGCTCAATATTATCTACCAAGTTTATGCAATTTTGAAATGTCTTTGAACTATGTTGTCCTACAATTTTTTAGTTCAGAGTTTCACGAGCAGCGATCTATGCGTTTGCATATGTTTATCTCATTTAACTAAACTATGTTGCCATGTTTTGACCAAACATTTATACTATTAATTTATTTTAATAAAACAATTATCTCATTTGTTAGGATCTCACAAATGTCCCACATTGGAAAGTGGGAGAGTCCAACATCAATATAAAAGAGATATGAGTTACTCCCCTCATTGCCAATTGGTTTTGAGGTGGAACCCCATATTCTCTAATATGATATTAGAGCCCATAAAACCCAAACGGGTATCAGTCCAATAAAAATGGGAAATGAAAGAAGGGAGCAGCTTCTGGCCGGCCGAGCAAAGAAGGTGCGCTTCAGCCACTTGACCGTGTTTCCATATGTTGAGTAATAAGGAAATGGAATGAGACTGTTAAGGTGTAGCAGGAATTGACTGTAAAGGAAAGGAAAGGAGAGGTACTCATGTGTGATCGCAGATTCCACGGTAGCTGTTTTTCTAGCTCGACATTAGGAGCACGGGGCTCGAGATATCTAAAGAGAAATTGAGATCCGATTCATTCAAGATTGGTGAGCCCAAAAGAGCCACCATCTCGAGGGGGCATGTTAGGATCTCATAAATGTCCCACATTGGAAAGTGTATGGGTTACTCCCCTCATTGTCAATTGGTTTTGAGGTGAAACCCCATATTCTCTAATATCATTTTCCAGTAGATACAATTAACACACCATTAATGAATCACTTAAATTGCTCTGTTTTATCTCTTTTTTTTTTAATTGTTTTCTTCTTATTTTTTTTTCATAACAGTTTACAACAACTTATTATGTTTAATTGTTTATATAACTAACAATGAACTAATTTTGAGTTAATTTACTAAAAGGAGTAAGGAATAGTATTCAGTAACATCATGTATCAAATAGAAACAAGTTGATTATGGGCCGTTTGAGTCTAGATGTTGAAATAAAAAATAAAAAATAAAAAAAAGTTGTGTTGAATTATCTTTTATAGAAATCATTCAAATTCTATTTTTTAGATAAAGGATACTTTATAGATTGCAGAACTCCAACACTTATCAATTCATAATCCTTGAAGAAATTAGCTAATGTCAGCCTCCTTCTTTTAGATGAGAATCTGTATTGCCATTTGGAAATTTTTTTGTTGATATTTTCGAACCTCTTATCCCAGAGATCTATGACTTGGTGAGATTGACCATCATACCTGAAGATGCTTGGAAAAAACTAATGACTCGAAACAGATTCTGTGTAGCCTCTAAACTAGCTTCTAAGAATAAGATAACTGATACTTAGACATTCTAAAACAATATATGCCTAAAATTGAATGTATACATCCCGCCATTTGTTTTGGTAACCAAGATGAAAGTCAGTGCACACCTCAAACTCCAACATGAACACAGGAACGAACACCAACAACAAAGTTCTTGGTTCTTCTACATCATCACTCTTTCTAATTCAAATGGTATAGTTTCTTAATAGAAGAATAGGTATAGAGACCAAAAACTGAAGTATAAGAATACATAAAAATTGACTGGAAAACTCTAAAGTTTTCTCCGTAAAACTCCTCTATATTCACTTTGTAGGTTCATTATTCGTTGTTTTCCCATTCACAAAACCACGCTAAAAATGAAACATAAAGGGCCGGTTACAAAATGAATGGGGTAGTGGGTGGTTCCTAAAATCATAAACCACTAATAATTCTAAAAATATTTAATTAATTCCATCATTCTCCTACTTGGTTCATGAACACCCACCAGTGTCATAATGAAAAATATAACATATGGATTACGGAGACAAGTCTTCTGAATGCAAGTATTATCTTCCATATATCACATTGCATCATGTTTTCTCAACTCAAACCACATAATTTAATGAATAAATTCTATTTAATGTCGATATGCTTAATTTGACTATCACTTTTGTTCTTCTTAGCCATAAAATTAACAACAACTGAGTTCTCACAATACATTATGAATGACCTACAAATAGAGTCAAAGACTCTAAGCCCGTAAATGAAACTCCTCAACCATACACCATGCAGTGAGGTAGCTTTAAAACATTATACGAACTCAGCCTCCATAATGGAAGTAGCAATCACTTCCAAATTGCCAATTCGTTTGAACATGAGCATATAACCTTTTGTTCTTTGAAAGAATCTCGTAACTTTCTTTATAGCTTTTCAGTGGTCAACACCTGGGATACTCTGAAATCCTCATAGCATCACAACAACCAATGCTAAAACATATGGAATGTTCTTCATCTATTCTCATTCAAGCTCATTTTTAGGACGCTACATAAGGCTAAATTTAATGCCTCTCATTGACCTTATGGTATATACATTGATCCATAACATTATCTTCAAAATCAAATGAAGAGATGACATCATGGAATATTGTCAAGTACCTTGATTGGCAGATTGAGGTTCTTCTAGGACCGATCTTCAACACGCATTTGAACTTAAGGCGCATTATTAACAATAATGATCAAGGCATCACTTGAAGTGACACACTGAGCATTTGAATGATCTTTCTCTAGATAAATATCCTAAGATCGATCGCTCCCATTAATCAAGTCATTCTCAAGAAATTTTACATTTCTTGATTCCACAAACCTTATGCTTTAAGATGGACAGAAAAAACAGCATCCCTTATTTTAGCATATCCATTCATCACAGATGAAGAACAATTATCTTATTCCAAACTTTAAAGGAGATTTGTGATTCGGAACAACACATCTTATTTTAGAGAAACTAGCAGATTAAATTTCTATAATTAATTAATTATGCTCATGTTACTAACTTTGAAACTAATATGAATTATATGATCATGTTCTACCAATGTAGAATCGTGAAAAAAAAAGAAACTAGTGATATAAAACTTGCATGTGAGCAAAAATTTTAAGTCAATTAAATTCATTTGAACATAATGATAAAACTATCAAATTATGTTCATTTTTCTAATACCTGTGGGTAAATTAGAAAATATAATTTAATATCTTATCCTAATTAATTTGGAGTATGTTTGACATGCAACTCTCAAATAAAAAGTTATTTAGCCCTAATCCAAGGTGTTTTTAATCTCGAATCTTGCATTATGACCTTAATTGGGTAGCTATAATCGCCTTAGAATAGAGAATTATACTTAAAATACAATGCATGTAAGTGAAGAGGCTTGGATTAGAAGTATAGGATATTTAAGAGGTTTTTGTGCTGAAAAGTCTAATGTTTGAAGCATTTTCTATAGCATTTGAAGAATCCTTATTCTCCCTAAGTGTTGTTAAATATTTCAGGATCTTAAAATGCTGAAAGCTTTGAATCAAGCTTAAATCAGAGGAAGCTCCAAAAAAGAAAATTTAGAGCTGAAGCAGTGCAATGTCAAGAGCATCGGTAAAATTTCAGAAATTGAACGTTTGCAGCATTAGATTGACCGGGAATAACAACTTTTTTGCAAAAAGCAGAATTCCTGCACAGATGTCAGATGGAGCAGAAGCTGCATGCGCGTTTGTCCTTTGGGAGCATGTCCTTTTTTACCACTTTTTGAGAGGGAAATTAAGGCATTTTGCCTTAGAATCTTAGCCGTTGATCTTGGATGAAGTTGGAGTATAAAAGCATCATTTTGGAAGGAAGAGAGAAACATTATTTTTCCCAGACTTGTCTTTTCATTCCTAAAAACAACCAGCAGTAGTTTCCTTAGTGTTTTCTTGTTTTTCTACTTAGTTTTTGTAATAGAATAGTGGGTTTTGGCAAGGAGCTTGGAAGAGCACCATTGGAGACCATTTCGGCACCCTTGGAGATTTTCCTAAGCTTTCTTCTTTCCTTTTTCTCTTTACTTTCAGTTGCAATAGCTTTAGTTTTGTAAGACTTGATTTTATTACTTAATACATACTTTGTTAGTAGTTTTCTTTCATTGTTGATAGCATTCTGTTCTGTTCTGGTTATTTTGTTGTGGAATGTTCTCGGCATTATACTCTGTTTCTGTTCTTTTCATTATGAGTATGAGCTAAACGCATATAGGTGAAAGTTAAGGGAAGAGTGTGGGTTGCATGTATCTTAGGTAAGAGGGGGATGTTGAACTAAGACGTGGTAGGTGTTTTAATTAATAGCATGTTTCGACTGGCCATCCATTCATGTTTGCTTTTCACTTCATCTAGGAAAAGAGGGGGATTAGAGATCTACTACTCATGTCCATTAGCTTCATGTTAAGAACTCTTGCATGTTAAAGAGGGAGGCTAGGAATAGTCGCCTCGCTAGTGCACATTTCATTGTTTATAACTTTGAATATAGATGTGGAAGCTCAAGTTCGAAGAGAAATGAATGCATCTTGGAAAAGAGCATTTGATCACGTGTTGTGTGGAGTTCGCTTCTCACCATAAACTTACCATTGATGCATTCTAATCGTACTTGAAAAACCCTTAACCCGAACCTATTCTCTAATTGAAGTATCTCCTTTATTTTTTGCATTTCTATTTTAGTATCTTCATAACGTTTATAGCATTGTGACAGTTTGCTATTTGGTTATGTGAAATTGTTAGCATTGCATGTGTTATTGTTATTATTTTTTGTGTCTAGAGCATTTGTTTCATTTCTGCAATTTATCATTCTTAGTTATTTAGTTTACATAACCAACCACCAACATTTCCTTTACTTTTCTACACTTGACTTTTCAATTAACACTTATTTAGAGATAAATCAGTCCCTGTGAAGAATGATTTGTAAACTTATCACTTGACTGCAAATGACTGCGTATAATTCCGTATTAATCTGTTCAATGCTTGAAACATTACCTGTTAATTGTGTTATTCATTCAGATTAGTATCTATTTTATTCAAGCAGTTGTGAACCGATCAATGTTATACCAAAGTAGTATCCTGAATAATATAAATCCAGTGACATAAAACTTGCACGTGGATTAAAGTTCTAATTCAATTAGATTTTTTTAAACCTGATGATAAAAATATCCAATTATGTTTATTTTTCTAATCCTGGTGGGTAAATTAGAAAATATAATTTAATATTTTATCCTTATTAATCACATGTAATATGATAAAAATTCTTGTAGGATAAGATTTACCATATTACAAAGATTAATCTCAATTTATGTTTATCAAAATGTGATTCAAATAAACTTTATTATAATTTAATTAATTAAAGAAGTTGTGACTACTCTCTAATTTAATTATTATATGAATCACTTAAACCTGATAAAATTTAGAATCAATTATCTAACTTAATATTGCATGAATAATTATAGCAATAATTATGCATACAAATATAGATAATCTAATTTCCTACTTATTCATGATATTATTAAATAATAACATAAATTTTTTTATAAAAAAACACATAAAGCTAAGAACTCTATTAATGGCTACAAAACAAGATAGACGCCAAAATGGCTCTGATACCAATTTTTAGACATTCTAAAACTATATAATGAAAATAATCACATGTTGTGAAAACATAAATATAATTAAATAGAGCGTATACCTTCTGCCATTGTTTTGGTAACCAAGATGAAAGTCTGCACACCTCGAACAGCAACACGCACACATCAACGAACACCGACATCGGAGTTCTATGATCTTCTACATCCTCACCCTTCCTAACTCAAATGGTATAGTTTCTTAATAGAAGAGTAGATATCAAAACCAAAAACGGAAGAATAAGAATATATAAAAATTATCTGTAAAACTCTAAAGTTTTCTCTGTATAACTCCTCTATATTCTCTTTGTACATTCATTATCCGATGTTTTTCATTCACAAAATAAAAATGAAACATAAATGGTGGTTACAAAATGAATGGGGTAGTGGGTGGTTCCTAAAATCATGGACCACCAAATAGTGTTCAATTAATAAATGTAAAATTAATAAATAGAATATTAATTAATTAATTTAAACAATAACATCATCTGCAAATAAGACGTCTTTAACCTTTTAAAAGCATCAAAAACCATTCTTACTAAACATGATTGTTCTTTTTTCTTTTTTGATACTCCATCAAAATTAATGAAAGTAAATATATTATTAACCTAGGAATAATAATGTAGCTGAATAAATTCCAATATTCAAAATCTATAATCCTTATCATGATTTATAATTCTTCACAGATAAAAAAATAAAAAACAATAACAATAACAAAAATACTACATTATTTGTTGGATGAATATTAAAACTTAAATGAATATTTCGAAGTTTAGATTTATGCGATTATTCTAAATTTAAAGATGATTTATCATTTTGTTGATCGTTCTTAATTTCAATTTATTTAAATAATTTAATTAAATTATAGAATTTATAGCTCATTTGTTACTTGACTTATCAATTGTTAAATTAATATTAAACATGAATTAAAATTGTAGGAGTATACAAAAGAACCGACAACCCGAACTGTTCACTCAGTGTGTAAGATCAGTTGGGTTGAAAAAGTTATCCATCTTATTAATACATATTCCTTACTAATATTCTAAAAATTATCCAATTAATTAATCTTATTGGGTTGGGTTGAAAAAGACAAAATTTAGTTAACCAAAGAACAAATTCAACCCAACAAAATTATAAAATCATAACTCAATCCAACAAAATAAAAAGTTGTAACTCAACCCCACCCTCAAAATTTGGGTTGGGATTATTCAAGTTGTTAATAAATTATCTCAACCAAATGAAACAACTATAACAAATCAAGTTCTAATAAACAAACCAAGCTCTGATACCACTGGTTGAAAAATTACTTGATCTTTAACATATACCACTCGAATCTAGTTTACTTCCGTTGCATCGATATCAAGTGGTATATGCTAAACATAAGTAATTTTTCAACAAGTGGTTTTAGAGCTTGGTTGGTTTATTAGAACTTGATTTGTTATAGTTGTTTCATTTGGTTGAAATAATTTATTATGGAAACTGAGAAACATCATATATCGCTTTTGGATCGCAATACTAGATTTTCATTATGGCAAGCTAAAATGCGGGCAGTTCTTGCCCAAATGGATTTAGAAGAACTTTTATTATGAATTTCTAAAATGCTAGCTTCTTGGACTCAAGAAGAAAAGAAAAGCAAAGATCGAAAGGCTCTTACTATAATACATCTGCATTTGTCTAATGAAATCTTGCAAGATGTTTTGAAAGGGAAAAGTGCTGCTAGTTTATGGTTAAGGTTAGAATAGACTTGCATGACAAAAACTTTAACTACAAAATTGCATTTGAAGCAGCGGTTATTTTCTTATCATATGGATGAAGGATCATCCTTAAATAACCATTGAGTTGGTTTTAAAGAAATTGCTTCTGATTTAGAATCCATGGAGATTAGTTATGATGAGGAAGATTTGGCCTTAATTTTGTTGTGTTTTTTACCTCCCTCGTATGCAAATTTTAAATATACGATATTAAATAGTCGTGATACTCTCACTTTAAATGAAGTTTATGATAGTCTGTTTAATAAAGAAAAAATTAAACATATCACTGGTAGATCTAAGAGTTCTGTAGAGGGGTTAGTAGTTCGAGAGACAACACACGAGAAGAAAAATGATGGTGATCAGAGAAATCGATCAAAATCTAGAAATAAAAATAAAACATGTAATTGTTGCAAGAAGAAATGCCATATTATTTCTGAATGCTACAAATTATGGAATAGGAATCAGAAAACCTTTGCATTTCAAAAAGGAAAGCAACCTGAAAGCTCCGTTCAGACTAATGTTGTTGAAGATGTTGATAGTGATGATGATCTCCTAGTTGCTTCTGATGACAAATTAAAATTTGATGATTGGATTCTTGATTCAGGATGTTCATTTCATATGTGTCCTAATAAGGACTGGTTTTGAACATAATATTTAATGTCCAAAGGTACCGTATTGATGGGAAATAATTCATCTTGTAAGGTAGTTGGTATTGGAACAATCAGAATTAAGATGTTTGGTGGAGTTGACAGAACACTTTCTGAGAGACACATTCCTGATTTGAAGAGAAATTTAATCTCTTTGAGTACTCTTATTACAAAAGGGTACAAGTTCATTGGTGAAGGTGGAACTTTGAAAGTTAGTAAAGGTAGCTTGACAGTTATGAGATGACAGAAAAGAGCTTCTAATCTTTATGCATTACAAGGTTCTACAGTCCTGGGTGATGTAGCAGTTTCTATACCTTCGTTATTTGATAAAAATTTTACTCGAATTTGGCATATGAGTGAAAATGGATTGGTTGAGTTAAGCAAAAAAGGGTTTCTTGATAGACATAAAATTACTGATATTGAATTTTGTGAGCATTATGTTTTTGAAAAGAAAAAACGTGTCAAATTATTGAAGGATATTTATAATACAAAGGGAACACTTGATTATATACACTCTGATCTTTAGGGTCTAGCTAAAGTATCTTCTAAAGGTGGTGCATTGTAGATGCTAAGCATTATTGACGACTTTTCTAGTAAAGTTTGGGTATTTTTCCTGAAACAGAAGAGTGATGTGTTTTCTACATTTAAGGATTGGAAGACCATGATTGAAAAACAGACAGGGTGTCAGATAAAATATCTTCGTACAGATAATGGTTTTGGAATTTTGTTCTAGTGAGTTTGATTATTTTTTCAAGTCACAAGGAATCAGACACTTAACAGATCGTCATACTCCACAGTAAAATGGAGTAGCAGAGCGGATGAATCAGACTTTGATCCGTAAGGTGTGTTTCATGTTATCAAATGCAAACTTACCTAAATAATTTTAGGCTAAAGCTACTGCTTTAGCATGTCATATTTTCAATCGTTCTTCGCATATTTCTCTCTAGAAAACGACACCACAAGAAGTGTGGTCTAGTAGTCTTGTCATTTTTTCAGATTTAAAGATATTTGGTTGTCCTGCTTATACTTACGTGAATAATGGTAAACTTGAACCAAGATCTTTGAAATGTATTTTTATTGGTTACAAGCATGAAGTTAAGGGATATAAGTTATGGTGTCTCAAAACTAAAAAGGTGGTTGTTAGTAGAGATGTGATATTTGATGAACCTTCCATGTTGGGTGGACAGTCTTCTAAAATGTAGTCTTCAGATAAAATTCAGCAGAGTTTGCATGTGCAGGTGAAGTTCAGGTTAAAGTCATATTGTAGTCCTGATCAAGATGGTGCTTCTACTTCTGGTCCTTCTTCATCAGCTGTTTCTTCTGAGTTACCTCATGGTTATGATACTGCTTCACCTTTGAAAGCACTAATAAAATCTTCCATTTCTAAAGATAGTTCAAAAAGAGAAATTAGACCTCCACAAAGATATTCAGAAGCTGATTTAGTAGCTTATGCTTTAAATGTTGCTGAAGACATTGATTCAAGTGAGGAAACGTCTACATTTATAGAGACTGTAAATTGTAACAACTCTGATAAGTGGATGATTGCAATGCAAGAAGAAATTGAATCTCTACATAAAAATGACACATGAGATCTTGTGAAGCTTCCTAAAATAAAAAAGTCGTTCGTTGCAAATGGGTCATTTGTGTATCTTCTCTTATATGTTGATAGCTGCTAACGATATAAGAGAAATTAAACAAGTCAAGATAGAGCTTAGTGAAGAGTTCGATATGAAAGACTTAGGAGCAGCAAAGAAAATTCTAAGAATGGAAATTGTTAGAGACAGGAAAGCGACAAAACTGTATTTGAGTCAAAAGGGGTATATATAGAAAGTTCTGTCCAGGTTTAATATGCATCCTGCCAAGCTATTTAGTACTCTATTAGCCTCGCATTTTAAACTCTCATATGCTTTATCTCCACAATCAGATGATGAAGTTGATTATAGGTCTCGAGTTCCTTATTCCAGTGTAGTTGGTTCTCTAATGTATGTAATGGTTTGTACCCGTCCTGATTTATCCTATGCAGTTAGTGTAGTTAGTAGGTATTTGTGCAATCCAGGTAAAGAACATTGGAAAGCAGCTTAGTGGATACACAAATGTTCCAGTATTTAGAAACCATATGCTTCTCAGTAGAAGATAGATTGATACCTACAAAAAGAGATTTCTTCAAATTAATATTTAAACTAGAGGTTGTTTCAAAAGCTTTAACCAACAATCTGAGATTAGATATAGTCTGAATATCATCAATCTGAGAAAATAAGAGGATATCATCTGCAAAGAGAATGTTAGTAATATTGATATTACCCCTACTTGTAGAAAATTCTTTAATCGGCCCATTCTTGGAAGCATCGTTAAGGATCCTTGAGAGATAATCCATGGCAACAACAAATAGAACTGGAGAGAGAGGGTCTCCTTGCCTGATTCCACACTTTTCCCTTGATACGACCTCTAGGCTTCCCATTTAAAAGGAAGGAGAAATTAACAGATGAGATACAAGCTTTTATCCAAGCTATCCATTTATCCCTAAAGCCTTTAAGCTTCAATATAGCAAATAAGAAGCTCTAATCAAGTTTGTCGAAGGCCTTCTCAATATCGAGTTTAATCACGATCCCCTTTGTTTTTTAGCATCTCCAATAGTCCACCATCTCATTGGCCATAAGGATTGCATCAGTAATCTGTCTGTTATTCATAAATGCACACTGGTTAGTAGAGATAGTTTAGGAAGAACAACTTTTAAACGCTCAGCAAGTACTTTAGCCAAAATCTTATATATGCTTGTAATAAGACTAATAGGTCTATATTCAGAGACCCTTTTAGCCTTAGCAGATTTAGGAATCAGAGCAATATAAGTCTCATTAACGACTTGGTTCACAATATTTGTCTTGAAAAAGTTATGGAACATGCCCAATATGTCAAACTTGATGATGTTCCAGTGCTTTTTAAAGAATTCAATGGTGAATCCATCGGACCCAGGTGCTTTGTTACAACCAATGTCCTTAAGACTAGCAAATATTTCTTTCTCTGTGCAGGGAGTCGTGAGACCATCGGCCAAAAGACTCGAAATGGGATCTCAGTTTAAATTGACAACAATACCACTAGTCTCAATCTTGTTCCCATAAATCTCTTCAAAATGTACTACAAATTCATGCTCGATATCGCTATTGGTAACAAGACAGGATCTGTGATAAGTCTAAAATAATGATATTTATTGTGTCAATCTTCCATATAATTTAATTGATTATTGTGCTTAAATATAGAAATTATGATTGGTTTATTCTAGGTGGTTAATTGCTACATATGTATAAAATAAGGTTAAAAATATATTCTAGTTTGATTTTCTAAATGATAATAAAGAAAATAGAAACGTGAAAAAGGAAAAATCCAAATTGAATGAGAAAAGGAAACTTACAATATTTTTTTAACCTATTATTATTACTATATATATGTGTGTGTGTATTTGCAAGGGAGGAGAACGGCAGCCGCTGAAGAGTTGAATGGAAAATCAAAAAAAAGCTACGGATTCAATTGGAAGGGCCTGACTTGTGTTTTGGTTTCGTTTTATTTTCTTTATTAAATTATTTTTCTTTCTATGTTTAGTTAGTTTTTATTCTAATTCAAGGTTAGGTTTCAATTCAATTGTAGTTTTGTGAGGCTTTGGACCTAATAGATATTTTTCTAGTTCATGGATTATTTGTTTCTTGTTCTTATTTTCATGATTGATTGTTAGTAAATTGAATTGACGACTTAATTTATTATCGTTTGATCAATGCTATACATGATTTTGTGATAAAGTAATTGTTTCGAATGATTGTAAATTGTAGCAAGGGGTTGGCTCATGTGTGTGTGATTGTGGCTTTTCCAAATTACATAGCTTGCATGATAGGTCCTAGGAAAATAAATAAACAAAATTAATTAATTTGTAGTCGCCTCGGTTAGTTAATTTTGGTTTAGTCGTTCTTATAAATTTTAATGCTATTATTTAGTTGATATGGAACGCTATCGTGCCCAATTGATTAGATAATAAGATTTGATTTTGATACTGGGTTGGAGTCAATAAATTAGGAGAACAATTACCTATTGTGGCTTTTTCAAGTAGGTAGACTAATTCTTTGAACTTAAGAAAGTTAAATATTTTTTGTAGCCTATGATCAAAATTACAGTTGGATTAAACTAGAATTGGAAGTTCTCGCTAAATTGTTTATTTTATCATTTTTATTTCTTTAGTTAGAATTTCATTCAAACACCAAAAAAACCCCTTTTTATTTGTTTTTAACCGTGAGAAATTAACTCATAGCTCCCTTGGGATTCGACCTGGTTCCACTATTTCTACAAGTTAGAGTTAGTTTATCAGTATTTATTTTGGCGGGCTTCGACAACCCGACCAAAAATGCTCCATTGTTTTTTTATTTGTTTTTAGTTTTTTTTTATTTAAAAAAAAATGGCTGAAAATTTCCAACAATATTGGACTAGAGATTATGGAGTTGTTCTTCAGGATAATGGTATAAGATATCTTAAAAGTCAAATTTCTAGTTAAACTACTTTGGTTCGTCAAATAGATGCAGAGAGAATGCAACAAAATTTCAGACAACACTATTGTAGGAATTCATAATCATTATCAAATGTGCTACGACCCCTATTATGATGATTACAATCATGGTTGGAGGGATCACCAAAATTTCGGCTTTGGAAATCAAGGAGAACAACGAAATCAATACTTTGAGAACTTCACTAGACCATATCAGGCTCCAATAAAAACTCAAACTTCAAATTCAGGCATGTCTTTAGATGATATGTTAAAAACTTTAGCTGACGGTAATCTTCAAATGCAACAGAATAATCTACAATTTCAACAAAAAATTCGTCAACTTCAATTGGAAAATCAGCTTCGATTTCAAATGGAAAATCAACTTCAATTTCAACAAGAAATCAGAGCTAGCATGAAGAGTATGGGACACCAAATTGCACAAATGACAATTTCAGTGAGAAAATTGGAGATTCTACAAGAGCAACAATTTGTTGATACCATTGAGGTAGAAAGTTTTGATCATGTAAAATATATTGATAGTGAAGATGAGTTGGAAAATTTCGAACCATATCAAAATCAGGTATGTGAGATAGAAGAAAATGAGCATATAAGTAAAGAGGAAATTCAGGTAATAAAGTGTGAGGCTGAAAAGTCTAGCCTTATTTTAATTTCAGAAAATCTTCCTAAAGTT